>APFE030920778.1:45986-88258 GCA_000404065.3 Pinus taeda | reverse complement strand
TTCTCAGCACACTTATGACCTTTAGTGTATTTGCTATCACAACTGTAACAAAGCCCTTTTGCTCTTTTTTCTTCCAATTGTTGTGGTGTCAACCTTATAGGTTGTGGAGGACTAGGGGCAACAACACTTCCTTCTTTATAGTTGTGAGTGGTATGCTTCCTGGTTGCCATAATTTTGCTTTCCATTTTTCTTGCTAACCTGAATGCCTTCTCTAATGAATCAGGTTCCCAAGGGCGAACATCATGTTGGATATTATCCTTTAAAGACCCTATGAACACATCAATCCTATGCTCCTCTGGAATATCTTTTACCCTTATGTTCAATTTTTGGAACTCCTCAATGTGCTCCATTATTGGACCTTTTGTTTGAGACTTATCAATTGGCTAAAAAAAGTGTTGCTTTTTGTATCCTCATAATGTGCCATCAATTCTTCAGTAAAAATTGCCCAAGTGATAAATTGTTTACGAGAGCAAAGCCATTGATACCATACAAACTGATTTGGTTCCAAATATAAAGTTGTCATACGTTCCTTTTGTGTGTTTTGCACATTATTGAGATCAAAGAACTACTCCATTTGTAATATCCATGTGGCAGGATCCTTGCCATCAAACTTCCTCATATCGATTTTTGGAATATGGTGAGCCTTCGATCCAACATTAGAGTCTATGGAATCATGATTAACATTTCTTTTGTTCTCATCATGAGTTTCCTTTAGTACCCTTTCACCCTTATTGACCATTTCTTGTAGCAACTTATTCATATTTATCTTCAATTCGTCCATCTTATCATCCATGCCATCAATTTTAGCTTCTAAGCCTTTCTTTAAACCATCCATCTTAGCTTATAAATCTTTCCTTAAACCATCTATCTTAGATTCTGTTGCTTTTTGTGCAAGTGACACTTGTTGCACTTGTTCTTGTAATTTTGAATATCATATAGCATTTCTTCTTCTTCTTCATGAGTCATGCTAGAGCTTCCAAGCTCCTTACTAGGCGTTTGCATTTTCTTTCCTCGAGGCATCAGTTACCAATAATAATGCTCTATTATGCCCTTTGAATTCCTTCAAAATAAATTTTCAAACCAAGCTTAAGCAAAAATTTAAGAAAATCTACACACCTTTTTTCACTTTGTAGGAGCTTGATATTGCCTCTGATGTATCTCTGTACTTTTCGACCATCTAGTTCTGAATTTGTGATTTGTAGTAGCCCTTTGTGCCCTCTTTCCAATGCCACAAGTTTGACCCAAATTGGTTTCTCCAAGGAAGAGTTATGCGAAATCTCCCACTGTGACTTGATTATAGACTAGTTCAGTAGAGCGAACTTGTACAACGTGCCACGAGTCATTGTTTCAACCTTTGGAGCTGAAAAATTCATACACGAAATTGCAGTCCTCCTCTTTCTGTACCTTCTTACAAAATTTCAATCTGATCCCCAGAGAGAAAGTTATGAAGATTTTCCCCAGGTCACCTATTTGGAATGTAATTCAGGAGTTTGCAAAAAGACCAACTTCCTCAGATCATATCTCCGCAAATATCGTGTGAAAAGCTCTGAAATTCGGACCCAATGTTCAGCGCGATTTCTTCTCAAATGGGTTTTTTTTGCGACTTCTGAAACGTCACAGAAAAAAAGTTATAGCGAAAATACCACGATGACCTGTTTGGAGCAGCGAAACCCTAGAATCCAAAGCTCTGATACCAAATTTTTTATAAACCAGCTCAAGAAAAGATAGGAAAGATAGATCAACGCCTTAGAATTCAGCCTCTTCGAGGGGGAAACCTCCTTTACATACATAAATGAACAATTCTTGGATGATTCAAATGACAAAACCTCCTTTCTATATATAGGAGTCTAAGGAGTCACAATATAAACCAGTCGACTTAACAATAATAATATAAAGCCACAAAAATAACAATAGAGGGATTCTATGGGGCACAGTAATAACAATATGGGAGAAATAGGGGCACAACAATATTAATAAGGGGTATAACTACAATAGTAATGGGGTAATCACTAATATTATAGGGACCCAACAAGTAAACTAGAATGATGTTCTTCTTTTCATAAAATGCAAAATGAATCTTCCACATAAAGCAATTTAATGAAAATTTTCACAATTCTGAACAAACAAGCATTGGTCAAATTTAAAGCATGATAAATGAAACTAAAAGCAAGTTCTTCCCTAAATCACACAAACCAAACACACAAATGCTTCAATCAACAAACCAAGAAATGTAATCTATGCTTAGAAAGAGAAAAGAGACACTCAAAGTAAGAGAACAAATGAGACTCTTTCACTCATTTAATTGAAAATGAAGTAATGAAGATGTTGCGATTGAAAGATGGATTAAATGAAGCAACAAATTAGAATCTTGACACAATGAGTAAAGAAAAAATGAACGGTAATTCACCTAGATGCCCTATGGTCATAGAAACCATCCAAAAAACTTAAAAAAATCAAGTAATGATACTTCAAGCCAATCACTCAATCAAAACCAGCGAACAAAGCATTCTATTCACTTTTGGGTGGAAGAAGAGAGCCTGAGGGTCAAGACACACTGGCATTGGAATGGGAGAAATTCTAATTTTTTCTTAACTTAGATACCAGCACGCTTTTTGGGTTGAAACTAGTGCTGATCGACACAACCGACACGACTGGCTAGGCTACAACTAGCTCTGATAGGCATGATCGGTGTGACTGCTTGGCCAAAAAGAGCGTTGATCGAGGGATTCAAAGAAAAACTAAAAAATAAAACTTCACACAGGGCCAGACTTAACACATCAGAGGGTGGGTTAGTTACTGTATGCCTTCAAACAGGTCAATACAGATCCAAAAGACCATAAATAAACAAACTAGGCACACAAGTAGAAAAAATAGAGTGATGAAAAGGAGATGTATTTCCCCAGCGAAGTCACCAATTTGTGGTGTAGGTAAATTCTCAATGTGGACAAAGACAATCCCTCTAGCCCAAGAGAGTGGGTCTAGCCACAAACAAGACAATCTAATGTAAACTTCCTTAGATTAGAATCAAATAAGAGGGCCTACCTCTTATAACGTTAATCCATTTGATGGTGATCCTGCTTCCTTGCTCCATCTTCCTTCCATTCTTTCCGTTCAAATACCTGAAACAAACATGCAAGAAACAACAACAAATGTGATAGCATAAAATCAAATCCAATCTACTTAAAAGGTCAAGGAGTTCTAAGATATCAAATGTAATATTACACCCGATATAGGAAATAAATCATTAGTTGTATTAAAATAAAATTCAAAGAGAAATACAATTGAAGCCTTGCGTTGGAGATCTCCTTTGCGGTATCCAAGTCCTGCTACACGCCTTTTCAACACTCTTTTCCTCCCCTGGCTTGACATGAAATGGCTTCCAAGCTCTAACTCTCTCTCCTCATGCTTTAGCTACCAAAGACTAGTCTTTTGTCATCTAAGACTAATCTTCTTCTATCAAAAGTTAAAGATTTCAGAATTTTGTAGCTGGTTTTGTATATTGTCCATTAACCAAAAAGGGTAAGAGGAAGTAGTTTATATAGGGAGAGGAAGATAAGAATGAGATCCACTCAAGGGCGAAGAAGGTCTTATCTCCTTGGGAAGGTCCAATTTTAAGGGGGAAAGAACCTTATATGGATTTCTCAGCCCTTATCCAACCGAACATCCAGAACATCGCCACTAGAAGTTTCTAGACGTGAAACTCCATTTCCTTTTATAAAAACTTTCCAAAAGTAGACCGCCGTGGGTATTGGTCTAACAGTAGCACTGATCGACATGGGTCACAGTGTTAACCTCTACAAATCGAAGCGGGTGAGACACTGGGAAAAAGCGTTGATCTTAAAAACTGGGTTTTAAGAAGGATTCTCTGAAAATGTTTTGAAGGGAGTGGGAACTATTTTCTTCAAACTTCAAGAGATGCAAGAGCATAGGTTTCATGGTGAAAGTATAACACAGTGGTCACTACTAGGGTTCTCCAGGATCAGGAATGGGGAGTGACAGGATAATGACAAATTACTGTGTAACAGACCATGTCTCATGGAGGAGAACCTTTTTACATGACAGAAGATGAGAAGACCTTCATAAAGACTTTATTTGATATGACATAGATGGTTAAGGTCCTCTATGAAGAGAGGAATAGCAGATTGCAAGGAGAAAGTTCCAAGCCTCCCAATGGAGAAGGCTCCTCAGGAGGAAGTAATGGAAAAGGAGGTAATGGGAATGGAGGCAAACCTCCACCATCTTCTTCATCTTATTCTTCGGAATAATCTTCACACCCTTCCATTAATACCACCGCTAGTCATACTCATCATCATTCTTCAAAAGGGATTGGTAAATCACCTTTTCTAAAGCTTGATGTTAAATTCGAGTTGCCTATGTACAATGGTGAAGTTAATACAAAGAAGATGGATAATTAGATTCATCGATTGGAGGTGTATTGTAGAATTGAGAACCTTCAAGAGGATGATATCAAAATTCAGTTGGATTCATTGAGAATGGAGGGTACAACACTTGTATGGTGGGAATCAAGGACTCAAGATGAGATCAAAAAACATGGTAAGATCTATATTACTTGGCTTGATTTCATTGCTGCTATAAAAAGACAGTTCTACCCTTTAGCTCATATGCAAAAAGTTATCATGAATTGGCAAAATTTCAGACAGTTAAAAGGTCAAAATGTGCAAGAGTATACTCAAGAGTTTAGGAAAAGAGCTCTTATGCTAGGAGCATACTTACAGTCACAAGATACTTTGCTGAAATACATAGGAGGGTTGCATAGCTATCTTCGACATACCATTCTTATGCTTAATACAACGAATCTTGATGAGGTCTGTGTTCAAGCTACACACCTTGAAGCAAGAGGGGAAAATGTACAGGAAGAAGGTAAGAAGAAGCCATTTCAGAGTGGTGAAAAAGAGAAGAAATTTAAAGGAAAGCAAAATAAAAATGCTTCTGTTAAGAAAGAAGGGGAGAGATCCGTGTGAAAGGATTGTTCCAAAGAGGGTCATGATGAAGTGCATTGCTGGAAGCTTCATCATGAATTACGTCTGAAGAAATCTAACAATAAAGGGAAACAAAGGACAAATGCTATTGCACAACAAGACTTAGGTTCTGACTCAGGTGATGAAACGAAGATTGCAGCCACTGTCACTAAAGGGAAAGTCATGGCAAAGACAAGCAAAGAGGAATCTGTGGCAAGCACCAGCACATCAAATAACTCCAAAAACATTTCAAATGAGGAAAACATAATAGAGTTGTTCCATATCCAAGTTATTTTCAAACACACCAAAATTGATACGCTGTTTGACAGTGGATCCCAAGCAAAATTAATTTCTACAGACTTGGTCAACAAGTTAAATCTGGAAACCGTGCCTCATCATAAACCGTATCCGTTGGGTTGGATAACCAAGGATGCCAATTTTCAAGTCACACGGAAATGTGTTTTCATGTTTGCAATCACTGCTAGTTTCATTGATGAATTCGAATTAGATGTTGTGCTATTGGATATTTCTGGGATTGTGTTGGGAAGCCCTTATTTTTATGATAGGAAAGTTGTTTTCCATAGATTTGAGAACAAATATCATTTGTTCAAAGATGGAGTGGAGTATATTGTGAGATCCCATTGCAAAAAACTTAATATGTCTTTGGCAAGCACAGGGCAAATGTAGTCACTGATCAATTCCAACAAGAATCTCGTGCTCCTTATGATCAAACAGAGGAATGACACGGAGCATGAATCCTTTGCAGGTTTTGATGTGAAGCTGAAAGCTGAATTGGTTGATGTGGTCAATCAGTATGGAGACATGTTTCAAGAACCAAAGGGATTGCCACCAAAAAGGGGAATTTAGCACGAAATTTAGCTACAACAAGATTGTCCACTCCTAAATATCGGTATGTATCAAATGTCAATTCTGGAAAGTTTAGAAATTAAGAAAAAAGTCCAGGAATTGTTGGATAAAGGTGTAATTTGTCCCTCTACTTTGCCATGTGGTTCACCAATTGTTTTAGTACCCAAGAAAGATGGAACCTGGCGCATGTGTGTAGATTATCAAGCTTTGAATAAAATTATCATAAGAATCGATACCCACTGCCCAAAATACATGATTTGCTAGATGAATTGAAGAATGCAAAATATTTCACTAAATTAGACTTGAGAAGTGGATATCGTCAAGTTAAAATAGCTGAGGAGGATATTTGGAAGATTGCTTTTAAAACCAAAGAGGGATTGTTTGAATGGTTGGTTATGTCTTTCGGTCTTTGCAACGCTCCAACTACATTCATGAGAGTTATGAATGATTTTTTAAGATAATTTCTTGATGACTTTGTAATTGTCTATTTAGATGATATTTTGATATTCAACAAATCACGAGAAAAGCATGTCAAGCATGTGAGGAAAGTTTTGGATATCATGAGAAAAGAACAGTTATTTATGAAGATGTCTAAATTTGAATTTGGAAAAACTTCCTTAGTGTATTTGGGCCACATAGTTGGAAGAGGTAAGCTGAAGATTGACCCCTCTAAAGTTTCAGTCACTGTGAATTGACCAATACCCAAATCAGTTACAGAAGTAAGGAGTTTTCTGGGAGCAGCACAGTACTGGAGAAATTTCATTGCTAATTTTTCTTCCATAGCAGCTCCACTTCATGCTTTGACTAGCGTGAAGGTTGTATTTGAGTGGGGAGGCAAACAACAAAAAGCATTTGATGCTTTAAAACAAAAGATTAGTTCAACCCCAATTTTAGCATTGCTGGATTTGAAACAACCATTTGAAATACAAACAAATGCAAGTGACTACGCCATGGGTGCAGTTCTTTTACAACATGGTAAGCCCATTTCATTTCATTCTGAAATTTTTGATGGTGTTGTTATTAATTATCCTACATATGATAAAGAGCTTTATGATTTGGTGCAAAGTGTGAAGAAATGGAAGCATTACTTGATGGGAAAAGAAACCATTATTCACACTGATCATCAACCTTTGCAATATCTGCAATCTCAAACAAAATTGCAGCAATCAAGGCACTTTCGTTGGATGAGATTTTTACAGCAATTCCACTTGGTAATTAGATATAAGAAAGGTATTTATAACAAGTTATTGATATGATTTTTAGACAAATTGTTAATGCAGCCATTTTAATCAAGAATCATTATGTTATGCCTGAAAGTTATGTTGAGCAATATGCACATGAAATCGAATTTCAAGAGGTATATTTAAACTTGAGTCAAGGCCACCAAGTTGAGGAATTAGACTACCATGTGCATGTTAATCTATTGTATCATTTGGGAAAACTTTGTGTTCCACAGGGAGAGAGAGTAAATGTCACAAGGGAAGCACACAGTTCTCTTATTGTTGGACATTCTAGTGTAAGTAAAACAATGGAAAATATTCAGAGGTATTTTTATTCGCATGCTTGAAAGTGTGTCAAGTTTTATTAGAGGTTGTTCATTGTGTGCAGTCAATAAACCTAGTAACAGGAAACTAGGATTGTACACACCACTTCCAGTGCCTTCACGACCATGGGAAAGTGTTTCTATGGAATTTGTAAGAGGTCTTCCTTTATCAAGGAAAGGTCATGATTATCTGTTTATAGTTGTGGATAGGTTCACCAAGATGTGCATATTAATGCCTTGTAAAAAAAATTACAGTTGAACAAACAACTCAACTTTTCTTTCAAAATGTATGGATTTGTTTTGGATTGCCTACTTCTATTGTAAGTGGTCGCGATTCTTGATTTGTTGGGAATTTTTGGTCAAGTTTATAGAACTTGATGGACACCAAATTGAAGAAAATTATATCTTTCCATCCACAAACAGGTGGTCAAACTGAAGTGGTTAACATGACAGTTATTCATTTGCTAAAAGGATATTGCAGCAAACATCCTAAGTTGTGGGATGAACAGTTGCATTATATTCAGCATGCTTACAACCGAGAAAAACAATTTTCTACTCTAACTTCACCTTTTGAGGCATGTCTTGGTTATTTTCCTAAATCGCCTTTGGAATTCATCTTTGATAAAGAGGTAGTTGTAGATGGGCGTAGTGACATAGACAGAGAAAACAAATTAATTGAGAAAATTCAGATGATTCACCAAACAAAATAAGAACAACTAGAAAATAGTCAAGGCAAGTATAAGGCAAGGCATCATAAGCATCGTGTGGATCATTAGTTTCAAGTAGATGATGAAGTTTGGCTATACATTAGCAAGGAAAGGCTTCAAGGTGAAGGTAAAAAGCTAAAACCAATTCGTTATGGTCCATTTAAAATTCTGGAAAAGATTGGTAATAATGCTTTCAAGCTTGATTTGCCTTCATATATGCAAATCTATTATGTTGTTAATGTTGAAAAATTGAGATTGTATGAACCTCCTTTGATTGAAGATCAAGGAAATTATGTTCAAATTCCATCTATTGAAGACTTTTCTCCAGAATTTCTTGATGTGCTTTAGTAAGACACTATACTTGACAGAAGGATAAAGACAACTAAAAGGGGAAGTATTGATTATCTTCGGGTGTGTCTTAGAGGTACACATCCATCAAAGGCTAAATGGATTGAAGTGGGGAAGGTGAGGGAACAATACCCTCATCTGTTCAATAACTGAGTATAAATATTTTGGGATCCAAAAGGCTTCCCATGGGGAGGAGTGATTAGGTGCTCAGAATTATGCTTAAAAATCAAAGTGTTAGAATCTTGTCACACTCAGCTTCATATTGAAGAGCTCGCCATTCTGAATCCAATGATATGAACAATACTCAAATCCGAGTTCGTATGCAAAAGTTAGAGCAAGTCAAAATTCAAGTTTGATTTTTCTACATGGCAGGGTTGGGATGAGGCGGCAAGGTCTTCAGCGAATGAGGAGGTGCCAAGTGGCAGGGTGCCATTGGCATTTCACAAATCGCAGTCGCTAGGTAGAAAAGTATTACAAATCGGCCCTCATAGGTTCAGGGTTGCGATGCGATAAGGTCATCGCATATCGTAATCGTAGATCGACGAGGGGAGAACAAGTTAGAATCGACGCCCCACAGTTACCAGGTTGCGATGCGATAAATTACCCAGACGCGGGATTTTATATGTCATAGTTTAAGTTCCCACCAGGTCTGCCGATATCGCATTGTAGTGTTCTGTTGTGTTAATAAGACCTTCGGCCAGTGAACTTCATCGATTACGATGATCGATGGACCCCGAACGTGAGATTTTATATGTTACAGTTAAATATCCCCAACAGGTCCGTGATATCGCAATTGCAATGTTTTGTTGTGTTTACAATACCATCTACTGGGATTTTACGCCTATTTAGAAATGCAATAATCCTCGGATGCGATGCCACTATAGGTTGCAATTTAATATCTCGTCGGGTCCATAATATCGCAATCGCAAATTACCCGTTTTCTATTCACAGACCCTAAGAGCCCACAACACTTGCCGATTGCGATTTGTGATACGACTAACAAGATATAGTCTGTTGTGCGGCGAATTTCTCACTCCATTAGCATATTTTGGAGTGGAAATGGGGTTTTTGGTCAGTTTTGGAGCAATTTGTGGAACAAATAGTGGAAGAATTGGGAGGAGTCATAACTTCTTCAGTTCTTATCCAAATTGGATGCAAAAAGGAGGCTAGATAGCCATTCTTGAGCATTCTGAACTCATTGAGATAGGTTTCAGAGTCGTTTGAGCATTGTAAACACAATTTTGTTGTAATTTGAGCATAATAGAGAGGCCCAAGCCATTGGAAGCTGGACCAAGGAGACGTAGCCTAGGAGGGGTGAACTCCTTTATCCCGTGTTTGTTGTGTGTTGTATTTTGATGTTCTTTGCTATTATATTGTTGCTGTTCAACATATGCTTTTATGTTAAATTGCTCATAACATTTACATAAAAAAATCTCATGGGAATCAGTTAATTAAGCAAAAGTATTGAATCCTCAAACACTTGAAAAGCATATGATAAACATCTTGGGTTTTATTTTGAATGGGGAATTAGCACAACATTACTAATCTGCTCCATTTCAAATCACTGCATCACATGCCAGGTCATAATATGTACCTCACATCATCCCCCAATTTCACTTTCCATATGAAAGGCTGTAATTTGTTACAAGCGGGACGTATTTTATAGTTTATTCAATTTTCTTGTTAATTTTTAATTATAACGTATAATTATGTATAGTTATATAAATTAAATGTTTAGTAAACATTAATTCATAAAAAATTAAAGGTTAGAATTTGATGCGCTATATGCATTAATGAAAATATCTTTGAATGAATATAAATTTGTAGAAGATTCCTGAATGAAATTGTGTATAGAACATGAAGTATCTAAATGTCAATTGGAATGTAGTATATGGGCCATGGAGAGATATAATGTCAATAAGAATTATTGAGCTTTGATAATAGGGAAGTTATTTTTCTTAATCCCTTGAAATGTGTTATGTCCCTTAGAAAGTATTCTTAACGTGTATGGAGTCTTCTAGGTTATGTTAGATGGAGGATTCAAACAAAGGTGTTTATGAATATGTTGAATTTTTAAATTCAAGAAGTTCAAGTTTTTATTTTCAAACCAAATTATAGGTTTGTGTTTGGACCTATGCTTCAAGATATGTCTATTAATGAGGTCTTTGTAAATATTTGATGTGTTTGAAAATGATTGACTTATATTGAAGTATAAGTTGCAATTGGTAATTTAGGAATTTTGATAATAAAAATCCTAAAGAAAAAGAGAACATTTTAAACACAATGCTTTATATTTAGTTGAATGATATTTAATTGGTCACATTGTTCATTTTCTTTTTCCAGTCGTGATATTTAGTGTTTAAATGTACAAAGTTATAGCAACAATAAATCAAATTTGAATTATGTGTATGTTTTCATACTAAATTTAGTATAGATAAAATATTTTATAAATTGTAGTAAACAATGCTCTAGTCTTTTATAGTTCATTTCTAATTTTAAATATTTCCTTGGAGGAATGTAAAATTTTGAGCTTTAAAAAGAATCTTTTATTAAGTACGGATAAAATATTTTATAAATTATAGTAAACAATGTACTAGTCTTTTATAGTTCATTTCTAATTTTAAATATTTCCTTGGAGGAATGTAAAATTTTGAGCTTTAAAAAGAATCTTTTATCATTGGTTATGGAAGTTGCCACAATGGTGACTATTTCCTTGGAAAAGGATGGTTTTTACTATTTTTTATACATATTTACTATGATAAAATTATGCTTTGTGCATAGCCTATTTTCTTTTTCCTCCCTTTAGTTTCATAGATAAAGAAATATAATTATTGTTATAGTTTCTCTTTGTCTTGGTCCCTTTTTGTAATAGTTTCTTAGGAGTGTCATAATATCTTCAATTTTGAATTTGTGTGAGGATGTAGGCATAATATGACTGTGTAGAATCTTATTCCATTTATAACTCTTTAAAATTAGATCTTGGGGCACCATCCAAATCCTATTTAGAGATTATGATATGAATAATATATATGTTGAGAGATAGTTCGGTCAAATATCTATATTTCGATATGTATATTATGTAAAATTTCACTCCAATTACAAGATATGTGATTTTACATTACTTGGTTTAATGATACTAGTTACAACTATATTGGTTAGCATGTTTATTACTACGGATTTTTTTGGTATACTATTTTGGTTATTTTTCTACACTAAACAATTGTGTGGTTCAAACGTAGAGAAGATGAAAAAACTATAATGGTAAAATTTAAATATAACATGCAAAGAAATTAATACTCATGAATTTGCATACAAAATAAAATGAAAGCATGAAAAACACACATTTATTGTCAAGTCTTAAACAAGGGATTGAGTCAACCATGACATAAGAATGAAAACCAAAATAGTAAATATAATTAAGTGTTAGGTTTAGAGACTAATATCATGGGAAGAGTGTGGTTGAATTGGAATGGGTTTTCTAGCATTTTCATACAATTTGGCATGCTTATTTATGAACACCAACTATTGATATCATATAGATTTAGTAAATGATAAAACTATAAATGTTTAGATTTCAATTTTATTGCCCACCTTCAAAATACATTTTTGGAACTATTGACATCTCTTAATTTTAGTTCTATTTGTCAACATATTATTGGATAAAAAAAAACGTGCTATGAATATGAAAATTTTAAGTCTGGTAGTCATTTACTCACCAAGTTAAAGGTAGACAAAGTCAATGTTTTTTTTAGTGATTTTATGTTTTTTTTAAATGTAAATTTTTCTTTTTTAATTATTGATTTTTTTCCAAAATAAACTAAAATTTTTAAAAGTAATATTTTATAACCGATATTCCTATTAATTAAATAAAAATATAATATCTTACCATATTATAAAATTTATTAAAATAAAAATAAAAATTATAAAATTATAAAACATTTTAACTTACCCATAATAAAAATTGTGAGAACTTTTAAATTGTGAATATTACTACATATAGGCCCCCCCTTCTCTACTAAATTTTAATGATGCATTGTTTTAACTCTCGGGTACTATACTGTGCTAATAAATAGGTCCCCACTTCCTATCTTTTCCGAAGGGGAGAATGTTACATACTTCAATGGATTATATAAATCATTCATGTCTGAAATAAACTAATCAACATTTATGTCTGAAATAAACTCTGTCATAAGTGTCACACTCTTTGTGGTTGCATAAATTTATCGTCATTTACAGTAATAACAAGAGTACGAAACCTGCCAATAAATCGTCAAGGGCTGCTACAAAGAAGTATAGGATTGTTTCTGCCGCATCAACATTGAAACTTTCACCTGACTTTAGTGCAATACCACTATGTTCACTAATTTGCATGATATGCCGCAAGCTGAAGGCATTGCATCAAGGTAGGCTCACCATCTACTATGCTTTTAGAATGATTATGTATAACATAGAGTTTAACAGTGATAACTGAACAGTATTATGGAATGATTATGTATAACATGGAGTTTAAAAAGAATTTAGAGGTCAAAGAATTGACACTTCTCCTCCTAACCCTCAGTTTTAGAAATATTTCCAAATCTGCAATCAACATATGTTCATGGCACCCAATACATATGTTCACATTTAAATACCAAACAGAAAAAGAGAGATATAATTTCCAAAACTTAAACATTCTGTCCAAAACATCAAAGATATAACCACCTCCTAACCCTCAGTTTTAGAAATATTTCCAAATCTGCAATCAACATATGTTCATGGCACCCAATACATATGTTCACTTTTAAATACCAAACAGAAAAAGAGAGATATAATTTCCAAAACTTAAACATTCTGTCCAAAACATCAAAGATATAACCACCTTGTGGCTCTTGTTTGATTAATTTGCCCATAGAACAGCAACATACGCTGATTTGTAGAGGGCTATGGCTGCCACTGTATTTAGTAAATGTTTTCAGTGTACGACTTGGTTTGCTTTCTTCATGTCATAAGCATGCCGCCTTCATTCAATCGGTGGCACTTCTCCAGTACTCCCCCACCTTCCAACCGTAGTTTGGGACATCCAGAGGCATCTAACTTAGTCAACAACCGCAAATGTTCAGCACCTTCCAACTCTTCTATTTCATCGCACCAGCTAACATCTAGCAGTCGGAGCTTTGACGGCTGTGCCAATCCTTGTATGCTTTTCAGCTTCACACATTCAGATGCTCTCAACTCCTCCAATGAGACCAATGTTCCCACACTTGGCAGCTCCTCAATTTCTCTGCACTGGCTGATGTACAGTATTTGAAGTTTTGCAAGATGACAAAGCCCGTCTATTTTCCTCAAACTAGAACAACCCAACAATTGCAGTTTTAGGAGTGTGTTTGGCAATGTTCCAACCTCCACCAGATCACTGCAAAACCCGACGAAGAGATGCTGAAGGTTGGGACAAATACCATGAAGAGATGATTCCTCATCCTCGTCCTCCGACCATATTTCTGTGTTTATCACTCCAAAGTCTTCACTGCAAGAGAAAAACATCTCAGACTCTTCGTCAATGGAAGAATCCAACTCTCTCCCCCCTCTGGATTTTGTTAATGTTTCTCTTTCTCCTTCAGCCCTTTTAAAGGGAAGTTCCCGTAACGGACATCCAACTACTGTCAATTTAGTCAACTGAGACAACAGCGCAATGGACTCGGGCAGCCATTCCAATTTGTTGCAGTTGAAGAGACTCAATTCCTTCAAGTTCCTCAAGTCACCGAGTGAACGCGGCAGCATTTCCAGAAAAGGGCTTCCTAATACTAGAAGCTCCAAATCCCTTAGGTTTCCAATGGTGCTCGGCAATTCTTTTAAAGCTGTAGCCCGCAAATCTAATTTTTTGAGGTAACATTGTTCTGTGGCTTCGGAGGGCAATACTTCAATTTTTTCACAGTGGGAGAGATCCAGGTGTTCAAGGCTGATGATATCTCCAAAAGTTTCGACAGAAATGGTTAAATCACAGCAATACTGTAGATCAAGATACTTAAGCCGAATTAAATTTCCGAAGGAGGTTGGAAGCATTTGCAAATTAGATGAGTAAGACAGATCGATGTATTCAAGGTTTGTTAAATTCCCGAAGCAATCTGGCAGGAACTTCAATTTTGAACACCCAACTAACGTCAAACTCTTCAATGACCGCAGATCACAAAATTCGTCTGGCAATTTTTCCAGAGCGGCGAACCTCTGTCTTGGTAAATTTCTGACCGAAATCACTTCCAGGAGCTTCAGCTGCCCTATGGACTCTGGAAACTTTGAAAAGGGACCAGTAATCTCCAACTCCCGCAATTGCAAAGGTGCCTGCAAAATGTTCACATGTTTCAACTACAATAAAGATGTGAATGATTCCTATCGCTAAAACCCTTCATGCTCGTTTGAAACCCTGTTAATAGCGAATAAACACAAAGTTTAACCGACAATTCTTTAGTTACCTGTGATTCGCGTAGCCACAATGTTTCCAGTTCGCTCCCTGCCATTTTCAAAACCCTTAAATTCTGCATGGGAATCCAAGAAGGCAGGGAAGAGTAGGGATACTTGTAGCAACGGAGCCATATGAGATTGGGACAATGCACCCTCCTCAAAATGTGTTCCAGGTGACCATCTTCAGTATCAAGAATTTGTAGCTTTCTCATACCAATACGGCCATAATGTGTATTGTATGATCTGAGTGAGGCAAAGTTTTCATAATCATCAACATCACGATCTGCAGCAGGAGGAGCCGTCCTAATTCCCCACAATTCGGAACTGTCCTGTTCATTTCATAAAAACTACCCAGAGTTAACATAGAAACTAATTAGCACTGACAAAATGCACAGAGACTTCTACTAGGACTGATTAATGTTGAAGGTTTTAAGGTTTGAGTAGTGGAGCACTCACGAATGCTTCCTCCAACAGATCCATCCCTGTGGGATACCAAAACCGATGCGGCACAGCGATCTTTCTTCCCATATCTCTAAGGGAATCATCCATTTGTAACTTATTTTCATTGTCTACAACCACAAGGCACTTGCTTTCCAGATTTTGAAGCCCTGCCAAACTTTTCCAGCCTGATCCGTCCCATTTTCTTATTGCAGTATCCTTGTCTTCTTTTATAAAGAAACAGGCAATATCCAAGAATATATGCTGTTCTTCTCCTCTCAGAGCGTCATAACTAATTCTGAGTCTGTCCGTTGGGTCAATTGTCCGTTGGAGTTTATCCAGTTGATCTTCCCAGTAAAGCTTGCGGTTGTTTCCATAAAGAAGTGCCCCGAAGACTTTTAGATATAAAGGCAATCCACTGCAAGAACTTACATATTTATGTACCAGATGTTTAAAGCCTGGAAAAGGACTGGGCTGGCGGAAGGCATGCCAGCAGAACAGTTCTCTGGAATGCTGTATATTAAGCCCAGTCAAATGATAAATGGATGCCTCTGGTACTCCTGAGCTGAGGAGGACATCCTTATGCTGGGATGTAATCAAAACTAAGCTATCAAAGTGAAGTGCATCTATTGCGGGCAAAATTGCATCTAGTTGATCCACATGATCTATGTCATCTAAAATCAAGAGGGCGTGAGAAGATGAGAGATATCGCTTGAGAATCTCCCTCCCTTCATCAACGCTTTCTATATCTTGGTCCACAAGAGTCAAACCAACAAGAAGATTTCTCTGCAAAGACGGTAAGGAGTTTCTAGCGCCATATTCTCGCACCTCATAAAGAAAGCAGGACTTGCGGTACTCTGGACTCTTCCTATTGAAGAGTTCCTTAGCTAAGGTTGTCTTTCCTACTCCACCAAACCCCACAATTCCCACAACCTGAGGTTTTCCACGGTGCTGCTCCTGCTGCAATAGAACTCTGTTTTCAAAATCCTTAACCGTTTCATCCAAACCAGTTGGATATTTGGCTACTTTCAAGATTGTTCTTTTCACATTCTTAGATACATGTTGAACGACCTTATCTAACAACTCCCCCTGGTCGCTGGTAATTTACGAGAAAATAAGTAGAATAAATGAGAAATTTATATATATAAAAGATAAAAGAAATACCATTAGAGAAGGTTGAGTGCTCACCCATTACATTCTTCTAGCTCGAAACCGCTTATGTCTGCAACACGAGAAAGGGCTGCTCTCCAGGATTCAATAGTGGCGGAGTTGAATCGCGGCTTTTCTTCATCAGTTCGAGAGTCGTATGCTTTCTTCTTTTCTAATTTGCGGAGGGCTTTAGCATATACTCCATTTGCTTCCCGAGTCCTCCGAAGCTGAGCAGGCTTCACATCATAGAAGAGGGGAATAATGGTTGCTCCCGACTCCAACATTTGGACGAGCTCCTGCAAACACCATTTTGAATCTGCGTATCCTGCCGAGAAAATGGCAACATGGACCGAGGCGGTTCGGATCGCATCTTCTATTTGAGAAGTTAAACGATCTCCCTTTTGCAATTCGTACTGGTCCAAAAAGACTTTGAATCCATGTAAACGAAGGCGACGGTAGAGCAAACTGGCGAATGTTTTCTTCACATCGGGTCCCCGATGATTTATGAAAACATCGTAACAGTAACTGCTTTCAGGCAAAGCAACGGGGGGTGAGGAGGAAGGGTCGATCGCAAAGGCAAGATTATCGTAATTCGGAGGAAGACGACTTTCACTTACAGCTCCAGGGTAGTTCCGGGGGAATGGGATTGCAGGGCCTGGGTATGCCATTGCCAATTAGACTATAGAGATAGAAATGGGAAGCTCAGAAGCCGATAAATTCTTGACAAGATTGAATCAGAGGAATTCTGATGTAAGCAATTGTCATCCACATCGCTTTGCTGCCTACGAATCTATACTTCGCAGCATATGCACCAAAATCAGATGGACATGATTACTCATTATCTGGGAGATGTTATCCTAGCAATGAAATGTTAAACTTGAGGTAAATAAGAAGGCCCCAAGAAGACCGAATATAATTGGCATCGTTCAGGGTTTTACTTGGCTTTGACTTGCAATAATGCATTGCAATCTGACACAGATCAATCCTCCTACACTGCAATTGATGAACAATAAAGTGATTTCTCACTTGTCACCTACCATTCTAGCGTCGAACTTATCTGAATTGCGCAGGTCGCTCAGGCCCCTTACGTCTCTGTTGCAGGTTCCGTTCCCGTCGACCGTCGATAGAATGATTCGCTGTCGAAGTCAGAAAACCCGAAGGAATGGAGTCATCGTCTACGGAGGCGGCGGAGGCAGAAGAATTGACCACGCAGGCAGCGGAGGCAGAGGAATATTAACCGGACGGTCCAAAGTAGTTAGAATCCTGACAAAATAAATTCAAAAAATACGAGTAGTTAGAATCTCTGTAAAATAAATTTAAAAAATATTGTATAAAAATAAAATATTTTTGATGGTGGAAATAGATTTAGCACCATCAAAATTTTTTAGGGTACTTAAAATTATGAAGTTTAACAGATTTTATTTAGATTTATATAAGTTTCTCCGAGATTTTTTCAAAATATGGCCAGAATTTCTATAACTTTCAAGGAAAAAAAGAAGATAATTGTTAGACTATGGGACCTAAGGAATACCATCCTCACATGTCTTTTCATTGTACTTACACAATTTAATATATGGGATCAGATATCATGATGATTTTGTACAAGTCAATTACACCTTGCAAGTTTTGTCAGTGCTTACACATGTAATGTATGGGACCGGATTGATGATTTTGTGCAAGCCAATTACCACAACAAATAACCACACTGCCATAGGGCATTTAATGCTTCTATGGAGGCTGGTTCATCATATATGCCCATGGATTTACCATAGCCTGATTTGATAGCAACCCTACCTATCTCCATGTTGGCACCCATCACCATGCTGGCAAGCTCAAATGGTGAATCCGCGCGAAATTGGTATTCAAACATTCACTGGAGAATTATTTTCCTTCGCTCGCGCTTATCCTCTCGACAAGGAACCTTGGCTGGAACTCGACAAACCTCACCTGCGACAAAAAAGAGACTTATAGGTTCCGTTGAGATCGCACCACTGAGCCCTCACCGTTAAGATCTGCGACCCTACTGAATCGCAGAGACGCACTACAGTATTTGAATCGCTCTCTACCCGATTTAGCTTGCTCTCATCTGAAATTTGGGATTAGGGATTACTTTGCAGGACGAAACCCTTCCCATCGGCTTTGCATATTTTCCCTCTGTAACCCTATGCATTGTACTTCTATATCCACAAAATCTTGAAAATCTGCATTATTTATACATTCTGCACTACTTCTAGCTGTGTTATAGCTGAATCAGATGTAGATGATGTGGACTATAAATATAGAAATCTTTGGGAATTTTATTCATACATCATATGAAATTCTAACAATAAATATTTTGAATTAAATAGCCCTGAAAGTAGACTAGAAAGTGTTGAGTGGTACTAGGAAATCAATACTCAATATTTATAAATCAATGATGTATTTTACAAACTCCAAACATGAAATCTCAGTTGTAGCAACAAGCTACCAACCTATCAGACTTGGCCCCAATAATTTGCAAAATTTCTCTACACCCTCCTCAATTGATGTACTCCATTTTGAAACAGTGGAATCCTTCTTAGATTACTGAAGTTGTAATATTCCTAACCTAGAATATTCCTCAAACCCCAGTAAAATCTCAACCAGAAAAACGTACAAGTGGTATAGTAGCACAGAGATATAATAACAGTAGTGCAGTAATAATAATATATATACAAAATATAAACAGATACACAAGAAATGCAGCGAGAAATGCTAAGCTATTTTATTATACTGAATAAATGAATGAGTACAGAGGTGATCAGAAAGACGACACCTCGACTTGCTCAAGGCAAGTGGAGAAATATACTCAGAATAGCAAAGAAATGGCTCCTCTCTGAACCACGTCCAAGCTGTTGGAGATCTGCAGTGTTGCTGCTGCTGCTAGAAATCAAATGAGGATTTGGGGCTGATCCCCTCCTCAGAAAAGGCTGAAACTCTGGAATCGGACTCTACTAAAGAAACCCAGAAAAACCAGAAAGATTTCCTGGAATCGCTGACCCCCGAAAATCACCCCCTTGGGGTTCTGCACAATCCCTCAATGCTCTGTGCTGCCACTAAATGAAACTCTCCAGAAATCTGCCTGAAACCCCGGCCAAAACTCTCCAATAAGCAAGGGTTGATCCCCTGCTCTATCTCTCAGCACCAAACCTCCTGCAAACCCTCAACCCAGGCTCCGGCCAGAAAGAACTGCGTCCTCCTCTCAGTGCTGCGCAACCCTCCAAAACGCTGATGAAACTGCTGTTGAAATGCTGGTGAAACTATTACTGGAATGCCAAATGGAAATACCTTGCCCGAGCAAGCACTCGAAGTCCCCCGGGGCTAAGGGTGAGATCTTCGAACGGAGACACTCAATGCACTAAACAGTGTTGCAGACTAGTTAAACAACCAACGTGCTCTAAGTCGAAATGACTATTACAAATGCTCATAACCGGAATGATCCAAAATGAGGGGGCTCCCCTCTCTTTTATAGCCGTTTCCTCTCTCAATCCCAAGGCTCACCTCCTCCTATGTCATTCCCCTCTTGCCACGTGTTCCTTTTCTCTTGCGCAGTTCCTCCATGTGTCTGCGTGGGCTCCATTTCTGCATCCCCCTTTGGTCCCCTTGACTCCCCTTTAAGTCACAACGTTGTGCTACTAGGAAGTGACCTTTTATTCTAAAAGTGAGCTATGTCCCCCTTCCTCACTTTTTTATTTACAAAATAACTATAGGAGGCAAAAATCGAACAAAATCGAATATTCCAATTAGCCATGGCTAATTAGGAATATTACAGTCTCCCCAGGAAAAATGTTGCTTGTCCTTAAGCAACTGAAGTGATGGATGCTGTAAGATCTTCTCATTCTCCCAAGTGGCATCCTCATCCAACAAATTCTTCCACCTCACCAAGAATTCCCGGACCGTCCTGCGCCGCAGCTGCCTCTCACTGGTATCAATGATAGCCTTCGGCTGCAATACCAAATGCCCCTCATCATCCATGGGTGGTATCTCATTTGTCACTGTTACCTGCTGTCCCAATGCCTTCTTCAGGCATGATACATGAAAAATGTTATGAATCTTGCTGCCTTGGGGCAGCTCCAACTCATATGCAACCTGTCCAATCCTGCGTATCACCCTGTATGGCCCATAAAAGCAGGGCTTGAGCTTCTCAGCCCCCTTCTGCTTCAGTGACAACTGTCAGTATGGCTGTAATCGTAGGTAGACCATGTCCCCTACCTCAAACTGCCTCTCCACCCAACCCCTGTCGGCATACAGCTTCTGCTGGTTCTGTGCTGTAGCCATGTTATCCTTGAGAGCTCGGAGGATATACTGACTCTCTTGGATCCAAATCCTGGCTCTAGGAGCCTTGCTATCACCAAACATCACGTCAACAAAAGATAAAGGATGATACCCATATAAGGCATAGAATGGTGACATACCAATGGACATGTGACGTGAAGTATTGTAGCAGTACTCCCCCAGATGCAACTACTTTAGCCATGCTCGCTACTGCCCACTTACATAGTTATGCAAGTAGCCCTCCTGCCACTTGTTAACTATCTCTGTCTGCCCATCTGTCTGTGGGTGATAACTGGTACTCGGTGTCAACTCCGTCCCTATCAACTAGAAAAGCTCCTGCCAAAACCCGCCCATGAAGTGGCTATCCCTTTAACTAACGATGGTCTTAGGAAGACCGTGTAGCCTAAAGATCTCTCTGAAGAATAGCTCTGCCACCTGTGCTGTTGTATAGTGTGCGGATATGGCAAAAAAATGTGCGTACTTTGTTAGTTGATCAACGATGACAAAGATACAATCCTTGCCCTGTACCATGGGCAACCCTGTGATGAAGTCCATCAAAATACTCTCCCATTTCCCCTTTGGAATGGGGAGAGGCTGCAATAAACCCACGGGATGGCTCATCTCTCCCTTGTTCCTTTGGCAAACATCTCACTCCCGGATGTGCTGGAGTACGTCCTCCTTGAGGCCCTTCCATGAGAACCTTTCTCTAATGGCCCTGTAGGTTTTGGTAAACCCCTAATGTCCTGCCAAAGGTGAATCATGTGATGCCTGGAGTATCTTCTTCTTGAGCTGAGACCCCTCAATCAAGAAGATCCGGTCCCTATAATAGATGATCTCGTCGACTACCCTGTACCTGTCATCTGTCACCTACCCATCCAGAACCTCACATGCAAACTTGTCCTTGGAGTACTCTACTAAGAATCAAGCCCTCCAATCTGTATCCAAGCTCATAAGAGACAACATGGATGGTCTACTTAAAAGGGCATCTACTACCACGTTGTTCTTACCCTTGACATACTCAATGTCAAAGTCATATGCTTGGATCTTACTGATCCACTTCTGCTGCCTCTCCTGTAGTTGCTTCTGCTCCAAAAAGAACTTGAGGCTGTTGTGATCAGTCCTCGCCCTAAACCTGTTACCCACCAAATACTGCCGGTACTTAGACAATGCATCCATGATGTCCAACATCTCCTTGTCGTATATGGAATAAAACCTCTCGTGCGGAAGGAGCTTCCAGCTCTCAAAGGCTATAGGGTGACCTCCCTACATCAATACCATGTCGATCCCCTCTCCCGACGCATCACACTCCAAAACAAATGGCTGCGTGAGATCTGGCAATGCAAGCACTAGGCAGCTGCTCATAACCTCCTTGAGCCTGTCAAAGGCTCGCTGCGCTGTATCCGACCAACTGAAAGCCCCCTTCCTTGTCAAATCTATTAGGGGTGCAACAAGCTGTAAGAAATTCTTGACGAACTTTCGGTAGTAAGTACAAATGCCAATGAATCCTCGAAGTTCCGTCACGTTTCTCGGTTCCGTCCATTCTCTGATGCCCCTGATCTTCTCCTCGTGGACCCTCACTCCATCCACCCCTATGATGTGTCCCAGATACAACATCTCCGTCACACAAACACACACTTGGAGAGTTTGGCATAGAACTGCTGCTCCTGTAAGATATGCAATACAGCCTCAAAGAGCTGGAGATGCTCCTCCCAAGTCCTACTGTAAATGAGAATATCATCGAAGAATACCAACACAAACTTCCTCAAGTGACTACGGAAGATGTGATTCATGTAGGACTGAAATGTAGCTGGGGTGTTGGTTAGCCGAAAAGGAATCACCAATAATTCAAAGTGCCCATAGTGACACCTGAAGGCGGTCTTGGGAATGTCCTGCTCCCTCATGCAAATCTGATGGTACCCAGATCTCAAATCAATCTTTGAGAAGAAACATGCCCCTCTCAACTCATCCATCAACTCATCAATCCTGGGTATGGGGTACCTTTTCTTCAGGGTCTTCTTGTTCAGGGCCCTGTAGTCAATGCACATCCTCAATGTACCGTCCTTCTTCTTCACTAACACCACAGAAGAAGCAAAAGGACTCGTGCTTGGTTGGATATGCCCAAGAGTTAGCAACTCCTGGATAACCTGCTCAATCTCATCTCGATAGGCCTTGGGGTGCCTATAGGGGGTGGTAATCACGGCCTGTATGCCCTGCTCAAGCTCGATGGTGTGCTCAAACCCCCGATCCGGTGGCTGTCCTGGTGGAATCTCCCCAAACACTATGGCATACCGATCAAGGATAGATTGTATCTTTGGATGTACCGTCTGCCCTGTAGTCCCTACCTTTGATGCACGTAGCTCCACTGCCCACTCTATGTCTCCCTTTCGGAGGACTGCCTCCATCCGATGAGCCAAAATAGTATGAGGCAGATATGTGTGTTGTCCCCGTATCTTCTCATGCCTCCATGTATTTTCATCATCCCACTCCATCTCTAGGGCCTTCCAATCTGTTGTGACCTTCCCTAGAGTGATCAACCACGAAACACCCAGTATCATGTTGGTGTCCGGAATGTCGACCACGAAAAAGTGGTCAATAAATGTGTAGGTGCCCATCGTCACTGAAAGCTCTGGAACATAACGAGCACACGTCATGGTCTGATCTCCTGGGACCAAGACTGAAAACCCATCAAAGCTCTTTGTCTGTATACCTGTCCGCTCGACCATCTGGGCATCGATGAAATTGTGGGTCGCCCCACTGTCAACCAAAACTAATACTCATTGGCCACGTACTGTCCCTCGTACGCGTAGCGTCAGATACTTGGGAACACCTTGCAATGCTGCAAGGGCCCCTCCAGTGGGCGCAAAAGATGCACCACCTGCTGTTGGCGGTGGTGGTGGCAAAGGACCCTATACGGCATGGCTTTCTCCTGCCTCCACATCATCCTCGTCATCCTCTTCTCCACTGCTCTTGGAGAAGACCTCAATAAAATGTGCTTTACCAGTAGCACATCTATGTCCTGGTGCCCATGGCTCCTGACAAGTGAAGCACAACCGCTTCTTTTTTAGCTCCCTCCTGACATCATCGTCAAGCTATACTCGTCCTGGATTCCCCTTTGGAGGTGGAATCCTCACATCCTTCCCTTTAGACTGAAAAGTCTATCTCTGGGGATAAGGTCTCTGGGTCCTGGGTAAGACATCCTGTAAGTCCCGGTTCCTGTTGATAGCGTCCTGGAGTGTGGTTGGTCTATTGGATCAGACTAAACCCCGAAGTGGCTCTGCTAACCCCTCAACATACATATAGACCCTCCGTGCCGTGGATAGGTCTGGCATTATCACAGAGACCCTCAAGAAATCTGTAATGTAGGTCTCTAGGCTCCCTATCTGTTTGAGCTTTGTCAGCTCAACAAAATGTTGCTTTGGATCCCTCTGATCAAATCGCTCCATCAGACTCCTGGTAAACTCGGCATATGTTGTCACTGTGGAGTGCCCTAGTGTAACCATCCCATGAAACCACCAATCCTCGACCTCACCATCCAAATGCAATGTTGCCACCTTGATGGCCTCTGTCTCCGACATTTGGTTAAGTTGGAAATAAATGTCCAACTTCTCCACCCAAGACTTTGCCGAACTGTTTGATGAACCATCAAACGTAGGCAAGTGGAATCTACTCGCTGCACAGTGGGTGTCACCATCATGGTAATGCCAGTACCCTCTGTGATGGTAGCGGGGTCTACTATCCCACTGGCGCTGAACAAAATCTCTGAATGAGAGGGCTTCCCTGAACTCCTGCCCATAGGCCTGGTACTCTGCAAAATAATCGCCCATATGTCCGGGCTTTTCCTCCTGCTGGGCTATGGCCCCCGTGTCATCTCCTAAGAAAGTGGGCATGGTAGAGCATGTAGGAGCATGTGAGGCCACCTGCTGCGCAGTATCACGCTGTTCTGGCAAATGGTGGGATGCGCCCGATCCCTCACCAACCTAAAAAACCCGTGGACTCTCATGCTGTCTGGCCTCTACTGCAATGAATCTTTGCCCCATCACCTCAATTTGCCTCGATAGATCCTGCATGGATTTGAGGAGCATATCCGCAAATCTCTTCCCATCATCATCTGCCATCAGATCCTCCTACTCTGCGTCCACTATACGCTCCCTCTACCCTGCGTCCATCACAGGCTCCTCCTATTCTGTGTCCACCACCGGAACACAGTCTCCTTCTCCGTAAGTGTTCGCCAACCTACGCCCAGTGTCCCTGTATCTCCGACCTCTGTAACAGATGTAGGGCCTTTCCCCCAGTGTCATTAATTGCTAGCACCACAGGCTGAGCCAGATCTATGCTTTGATACCACTGTAATATTCCTAACCCAGAATACTCCTCAAACCCCAGTAAAATCTCAACCAGAAAAATGTACAAGTGGTATAGTAGCACAAAGATAGAATCACAGTAGTGCAACAATAATAATATATACGAAATATAAATAGATACACAAGAAATGCAGCGAGAAATGCTAAGCCATTTTATTATACTGAGTAAAGGAATGAGTACAGAGGTGATCAGAAAGACGACACCTCGACTTGCTCAAGGCAAGTGGAGAAATATACTCAGAATAGCAAAGAAATGGCTCCTCTCTGAACCGTGTCCAAGCTGTTGGAGATCTGCAGTGTTGTTGTTGCTGCTAGAAATCAAATGAGGATTTGGGGCTAATCCCCTCCTTAGAAAAGGTTGAAACTCTGGAATCAGACTTTACTCAAGAAACCCAGAAAAACCCAGAAAGATTTCTTGGAATGGTTGACCCCAAAAAATCACCCCCTTGGGGTTCTGCGCAGTCCCTCAATGCTCTGTGGTGCCACTAAATGAAACTCTCCAGAATCTGCTTGAAACCCCGACCAAGACTCTCCAATAAGCAAGGGCTGATCCCCTGCTCTATCTCTCAACACCAAACCTCCTGCAAACCCTCAACCCAGGCTCCCGCTAGAAAGAACTGCGTCCTCCTCTCAGTGTTGCGCAGCCCTCCAAAACGTTGTTGAAACTGTTGCTGAAATGCTAGTGAAACTACTGCTAGAATTCCAAATGGAAATACCTTGCCCGAGTAGGCACTCGAAGTCCCCCGGGGCTAAGGGTGAGATCTCCAAACGAAGACACTCAATGCACTAAAAAATGTTGCAGACTAGCTAAACAGCCAGCGTGCTCTAAGTCGAAATGACTATCACAAATGCTCATAACCGGAATGATCCAAAATGAGGGGGCTCCTCTCTCTTTTATAGCCTTTGCCTCTCTCAATCCCAAGGCTCACCTACTCCTGCGTGATTCCCCTCTTGCCACGTGTTCCTTTCCTCATGCACAGTTCCTCCATGTGTCTGTGTGGGCTCCATTTCTGCGTTCCCCTTTGGCCCCCTTGACTCCCCTTTAAGTCAGAACATTGTGCTACTAGGAAGTGACTTTTTATTCTAAAATTGAGTTATGTCCCCCTTCCTCACTTTTTTATTTACAAATAACTATAGAAGGCAAAAATCGAACAAAATTGAATATTCCAATTAGCCATGGCTAATTAGGAATATTATAGTCTCCCCTGGCAAAATGTTGCTTGTCCTTAAGCAACTGAAGTGATGGATGCTATAAGATCTCCTCATTCTCCCAAGTGGCATCCTCATCCGGCAAATTCTTCCACCTCACCAAGAATTCCTGGACAGTCCTGCTCTGCAGCTGCCTCTCCCTAGTATCAATGATAGACTCCGGCTACAATACCAAATGCCCCTCATCATCCATGTGTGGTAGCTCATCTGTCATTCTGCTGCTCCAGTGCCTTCTTCAGGCATGATACATGAAAAATGTTATGAATCTTGTTGCCTTGGGGCAGCTCCAACTCATATGCAACCTGTCCAATCCTGCATATCACCCTATATGGCCCATAAAAGCGGGGCTTGAGCTTCTCAGCCCCCTTTTGCTTCAGTGATGACTGTCGGTATGGCTGTAATCGTAGGTAGAACATGTCCCCTACCTCGAACTACCTCTCCACCCGACCCCTGTCGGCATACAGCTTCTGCTGGTTCTGTGTTGTAGCCATGTTATCCTTGAGAGCTCGGAGGATATCGTGACTCTCTTGGATCCAAATCTTGGCTCTAGGAGCCCTGCTATCACCAAACATCACGTCAACAAAAGATAAAGGATGATACCCATATAAGGCATAGAATGGTGACATACCAATGGATATGTGATGTGAAGTATTGTAGCAGTACTCCCCCAGATGCAGCTACTTTAGCCATGCTCGCTGCTGCCCACTGACATAGTTACGCAAGTAGCCCTCCAGCCACTTGTTAACTATCTCTGTCTATGGATGATAACTGGTACTCGGTGTCAACTCCATCCCCACCAACCGGAAAAGCTCCTGCCAAAACCCGCCCATGAAGCGACTGTCCCTGTCACTGACGATGGTCTTAGGAAGACTGTGTAGCCTAAAGATCTCTCTGAAGAATAGTTCGGCCACCTCTGCTGGTGTATAGTGTGCGAATATGGCAAAAAAATGTGCGTACTTTTTCAGTCGATCAACGATGAAAAAGATACAATCCTTGCCCTATACCATGGGAAACTTCGTGATGAAGTCCATCGAAATACTCTCCCATTTCCCCTCCGGAATGGGAAGAACCTGCAATAAACCCGTGGGATGGCTCATCTCTCCCTTGTTCCTCTGGCAAACATCGCACTCCCGGATGTACTGGAGTACGTCCTCCTTGAGGCCCTTCCATGAGAACCTCTCTCTAATGGCCCTGTAGGTTTTGGTAAACCATTGATGTCCTGCCAAAGGTGAATCATGTGATGCCTGGAGTATCTTTTTCTTGAGCTGACAACCCTCAGTCAAGAAGATCCGGTCCCTATAATAGATGATATCGTTGACCACACTGTACCTGTCATCTGCCACCTGCCCATTCAGAACCTCACATGCAAACCTATCCTTGGAGTACTCTACTAAGAGTCAAGCTCTCCAATCTGTATCCAAGCTCATAAGAGACAACGTGGCTAGTCTACGTGAAAGGGCATCTGCTACCATGTTGTTCTTACCCTTGACATACTCAATGTCAAAGTCATATGCTTGGATCTTACTGATCCACTTCTGTTGCCTCTCCTGTAGCTGCTTCTGATCCAAAAAGAACTTGAGGTTGTTGTGATCAGTCCTCACCCTGGACCTGTTACCCACCAAATACTGCCGGTACTTAGCCAATGCATGCATGATGGCTAGCATCCCCTTGTCGTATATGGAATACAACCTCTCATGGGGAAGGAGCTTCCGGCTCTCAAAGGCTATAGGGTGACCTCCCTGCATCAATACTGCGCCGATCCCCTCTCCCGACGCATCACACTCCAAAACAAATGGCTGCGTGAGATCTGGCAATGCAAGCACTGGGAAACTGCTCATAACCTCCTTGAGCCTGTCAAAGGCTCGCTGTGTTGTATCCGACCAACTGAAAGCCCCCTTCCTCGTCAAATCTGTCAGGGGTGCAACAAGCTATGAGAAACTCTTGACGAACTTCCGGTAGTAAGTACAAATGCCAATGAATCCTCGAAGTTCCGTCACGTTTCTCGGCTCCGACCATTCTCTGATGGCCCTAATATTCTCCTCGTGGACCCTCACTTCGTCCACCCCTATGATGTGTCCTAGATACAACATCTCTGTCACCCAAACTCACACTTGGAGAGTTTGGCATAGAACTGCTGCTCCTGTAAGATACGTAATACCGTCTCAATGTGCTGGAGATGCTCCTCCCAAGTCCTACTGTAAATGAGAATATCATCGAAGAATAACAACACAAACTTCCTCAAGTGACTACGAAAGATGTGATTCATGTAGGACTGAAATGTAGCTGGGGCGTTGGTTAGCCGGAAAGGAATCACCAATAACTCAAAGTGCCCATAGTGATACCTGAAGGCAGTCTTGGGAATGTCCTGCTCCCTCACGCGAATTTGATGGTACCCAGATCTCAAATCAATCTTTGAGAAGAAACATGCCTCTCTCAACTCATCCATCAACTCATCGATCCTGGGTATGGGGTACCTGTTCTTCAGGGTCTTCTTGTTCAGGGCCCTATAGTCAATGCACATCCTCAATGTATCATCCTTCTTCTTCACCAACACCATAAAAGAAGCAAAAGGACTCATGCTCGGTCGGATATGCCTAAGAGTTAGCAACTCCTGGATAGCCCGCTCAATCTCATCTCGATAGGCGTTGGGGTGCCTATAGGGGGTTGTAATCATGGCCTGTATGCCCTGATCAAGCTCGATGGTGTGCTCAAACCCCCGATCTGGTGGCTGTCCTGGTGGAATCTCCCCAAATACTATGGCATATTGATCAAGGATAGACTGTATCTCTGGATGTACAGTCTGCCCTGTAGTCCCTGCCTCTGATGCACGCAGCTCCACTGCCCACTCTATGTCTCCCTTTCGGAACACTGCCTCCATTTGATGAGCCAAAACAGTTTGAGGTGGATATGTGTGATGTTCCCATATCTTCTCATGCCTCATTGTCTTCTCATCATCCCACTCCATCTCTAGGGTCTTCCAATCTGTTGTGACCTTCCCTAGAGTGATAAGCCACTGAACACCCAGTATCATGTTGGTGTCCGGAATGTCAACCACGAAAAAGTGGTGAGTAAATGTATAGGTTCCCATCGTCACTGAATGCTCTGGAACATAACGAGCACACATCATGGTCTGATCTCCTGGGACCAAGACTGAAAACCCATCGAAGCTCTCTGTCTGTATACCTCTCCGCTCGACCATCTAGGCATCGATGAAATTGTGGGTCGCCCCACTGTCAACCAAAACTGATACTCGCTGGCCACGTACTGTCCCTCGTACGTGTAGCGTCAGATACTTGGGAACTCCTTGCAATGCTGCAAGGGCCCCTTCGGGGGGCGCAAAATATGCACCACCTGCTGTTGGCGGTGGTGGTGGCAAAGGACCCTATATGGCATGGCTTTCTCCTGCCTCCACATCATCATTGTCATCCTCTTCTCCACTGCTCTCGGAGAATACGTCAATAAAATGTGCTTTACCAGCAGCACATCTATGTCCTGGTGCCCATGGCTCCTGACAAGTGAAGCACAACCGCTTCTTTCTGAGCTCCCTCCTGAGATCATCGTCAAGCTGTACTCGTCCTGGATTCCCCTTTGGAGGTGGAATCCTCACATCCTTCCCCTTAGACTGAAAAGTCTGTCTCTGGGGATAAGGTGTCTGGGTCCTGGGTAAGACATCTTGTAAGTCCCAGGTCCTGCTGATAGTGTCCTGGAGTGTGGCTGGTCTAGTGGATCAGACTAAACCTCGAAGTGGCTCTGCTAACCCCTCAACATACATATAGGCCCTCCGTGCCGTGGATAGATCTAGCACTATCATAGAGACCCTCAAGAAATCTACAATGTAGGTCTTTGGGCTCCCTGTCTATTTGAGCCTTGTCAGCTCAACAAAATGCTTCTCTGGATCCCTCCGATCAAATCACTCCATCAGTCTCCTGGTAAACTCGACATATGTCGTCATTGTGGAATGCCCTAGTGTAACCATCCCATGAAACCACCAATCCTCGACCTCACCATCCAAATGCAATGTTGCCACCTTGATGGCCTCTGTCTCCGACATTTGGTTAAGTTGGAAATAAATGTCCAACTTCTCCACCCAAGACTTTGCCGAACTGTTTGATGAACCATCTAACGTAGGCAAGTGGAATCTACTCGCTGCACGGTGGGTGTCACCATCATGGTAATGCCGGTACCCTCTGTGATGGTCGCGAGGTCTACTACGCTGTTGGAGCTGAACAAAATCTCTGAATGAGAGGGCTTCCCTGAACTCCTGCCCATATGCCTGGTACTTTGCAAAATAATCGCCCATATGTCCGGGCTCTGCCTCCTGCTGGGCTACGGCCCCCGTGTTGTCTCCTAAGAAAGTGGGCATGGTAGAGCGTGTAGGGGCATGTGAGGCCACCTGCTGCGTAGTATCACGCTGCTCCGGCAAATGGTGGGATGCGCCTGATCCCTCACCAACCTAAAAAACCCATGGACTCTCATGCTGTCTGGCCTCTACTGCCATGAATCTCTGCCCCATCACCTCAATCTGCCTCGACAGATCCTGCACAGATTTGAGGAGCATATCCACAAATCTCTTCTCGTCATCATCTGCCATCAGATCCTCCTGCTCTGCGTCCACTACAGGCTCCCTCTGCCTTGTGTCCACCACAGGCTCCTCCTGTTCTGCGTCCACCACCAGAACATAGTCTCCTTCTCCGTAAGTGTTCTCCAACCTATGCCCAGTGTCCCTGTATCTCCGACCTCTGTAACAGATGTAGGGTTTTTCCCCCAGTGTCATAGATTGCTAGCTCCACACGTTGAGCCAGATCTATGCTCTGATACCATTGTAATATTCCTAACCCGGAATATTCCTCAAACCCCAGTAAAATCTCAACCAGAAAAACGTACAAGTGGTATAGTAGCATAGAGATATAATAACAGTAGTGCAGCAATAATAATATATATACGAAATATAAACAGATACACAAGAAATGCAGCGAGAAATGCTAAGCCATTTTATTATACTGAGTAAAGGAATGAGTACAGAGGTGATCAGAAAGATGGCACCTCGACTTGCTCAAGGCAAGTGGAGAAATATACTCAGAATAGCAAAGAAATGGCTCCTCTCTGAACTGCGTCCAAGCTGTTGGAGATCTGCAGTGTTGCTGTTGCTGCTAGAAATCAAATGAGGATTTGGGGCTGATCCCCTCCTCAGAAAAGGCTGAAACTCTGGAATTAGACTCTACTCAAGAAACCCAGAAAAACCTAGAAAGATTTCCTGGAATGGCCGACCCTCAAAAATCACCCCCTTGGGGTTCTGCACAGTCCCTCAATGCTCTGTGCTGCCACTAAATGAAAATCTCCAGAAATCTATCTGAAACCCTAGCCAAAACTCTCCAATAAGCAAGGGCTGATCCCCTGCTCTATCTCTCAGCACCAAACCTCCTGCAAACCCTCAACCCAGGCTCCGGCTAGAAAGAACTACGTCCTCCTCTCAGTGCTGCGCAGCCCTCCAAAACGCTGATGAAAAGGTTGCTGAAATGATGGTGAAACTACTGCTAGAATTCCAAATGGAAATACCTTGCATGAGCAGGCACTCGAAGTCCCCCGGGGCTAAGTGTGAGATCTCTGAACGGAGACACTCAATGCACTAAACAATGCTGCAAACTAGCTAAACAGCGAGCGTGCTCTAAGTCGAAATGACTATCAGAAATTCTCATAACCGGAATGATCCAAAATGAGGGGGCTCCTCTCTCTTTTATAGCCTTTGCCTCTCTCAATCCCAAGGCTCACCTCCTCCTACGTGATTCCCCTCTTGTCACGTGTTCCTTTCCTCCTGCGTAGTTCCTCCATGTGTCTGTGTGGGCTCCATTTCTGTGTCCCCCTTTAGCCCCTTGGCTCCCCTTTAAGTCACAACGTTATGCTACTAGGAAGTGACTTTTTATTCTAAAAGTGAGTTATGTCCCCCTTCCTCACTTTTTTATTTACAAATAACTATAGAAGGCAAAAATCGAACAAAATCGAATATTCCAATTAGCCATGGCTAATTAAGAATATTACAGAAGTGAGTGCAAAGCAGATACTGACAAATCAATTTTCAGTGAAGAATAACTCTCACATGCTAAAAACGGACCAAACTGGACCAATCACTAACAATCCACAATTGCAGTCCTTAGTTTATTCCAACTAACTAATTGTTGTCAAAATTAATCATCACTGTGGTAACTATAATGATTGTCCTCAAAATCAGTGATTTGTCTTGAAATTCAACAAAATTCACTGAATTAAACACCATCGATAGCGAGTAACCTAATATTGTATCAAAATGATCCACTTTCCGACCACAAAACTAACAAGACTCCGATAAAAATTTCAGTCATGACCAGATTTCGACCATGATCCAAGTTATGTGGATGGTGAGATAATGTCCCTATTAGGCTTTACCCAATTCTGAATCAACTTAGATCCTAGAAAAATTGATGAGAGTTCTAGATTGATCGGAACTCTCCTTTGTCACTATATTCTAACAAATAGTGGGAAGTATTTGCAACATGGTTAGATGGTTCTCTAATGCTAGTAATTTTAGTTAACTTTTCTAAATTACAGTAAATTTAGCATTGTTGCCAATAACTTTAGCAAACTGGATTGTTACAATGCATAATGGACCTCTCATAAAAGAAACTGACACAAGGGGATGGGCATGAATGGAGATTCAAAAGGCAAGGAGGAATTTACAATGAAAGTGTAGTAAAGAGCAATTCCCAAAGTGTGGAAATAAGGGGATGATAGAAGAAATAGAAATCCAAAAGGATTTGCGTAGGGGAGCCAAGCTAGATTTCCATAGCAACTTTGAATGATAGGTTGGGAATAATCAAGAATTCCGCACAAACCAAGAACAAAATGCATTCAGATAGGAACCTATGTATAATAATGAGACTACTTACAAACAAGAATTGCTAGGGGTAGAAAGGCTCGATCTGTAACTACCTAGCTCAATTGATAACTACCATGAACATGATAAGCCATGCTAAGGGAGTCTTATATCAACGGTCCCTCCCTAAAGCCTTGATGTATTGCCACGATATGATGCGTCATTTGATTCATGACAATTTCATGAGTGAGGGTCATGGTTAACCTACGAAACGAGTTGAATTTTGTTAGCAGGTCCAGTCCCCTTCCTTTTTAGCATTTTGTTGTTTTTCCAGCATTTCTTTTGAATTCCTTTCTTCACGGCCAAAAAACGCAACTACACTATCTCTCGAAACGCGTTATTCAATCCTTTGTACCTCTTGAAATAAAGTATCGTTTGAACTCGATTTCATTATTTAGTAAAACAGTCTTCCATGCTTCTAATACAGCTCTAGCAAATATTTTAATGAGGCTATATTAATATCTGATGAGGCTTCATCCCTTGCATCTTAATTGGTAAAACGAATCTTTAAATGAGACGCCTTCTCTCATTCTATTACCTTGCACATGCTTCAATTGTTCCAATTGTTAATCGAGATGCATAACTTTATAATTTGTATTCTTTTTCGCACAAGCAATATCCATTACTTTGATAGTGCAAGTACAATCATAAAAATCCCATGATGTCTAGCTCAGATATCATATTAGTGAATCATAGTGGATAAGAGAAAATACGAGGAAAAAGAAAAATATAGATTGCATATCGCACAGTGTAGAGTCCCGTATATATGTTACCCCTTTCTCCGTCGATTGCGAATTGTGATGGATCCCGGATACGATATGGTTATGGGTTGTAGTTAATAGTTTCGTCGAGTACGCTAGTTTGCACATCGCCCATCGCATAGTGCAGCGATCATTATGAAGAATCACCCCTGGTTCTTCGATTGCGATTTGCAGTGCCGATAGACTATGGCCACCGGTGATAAAGTCGTCGGGTTCTGGGAAATACGTCGATTCTCTGTATTATTCCGTCAGTTAAGGAGTAAAGCGCCGATTCTTTATATTATTCCGTCGTTTTAATGGATTCAATGCGAATCAATTTATGAATTGTTTTCAATGGAGGTTTTTCCTTGTTCGACAGGCTTGTTACCTACATATTATTCCAGGCCCGAGACCCTCTGTTTGAAACAACCATGAGCTGTATTCAAAATAATATGCCAATTGTTGAAACAAGCCGCTTGCTAAACTTGTCCTTTGTTGAAATTTCCCGGTTTATGAAGGAATTTTCCTACCAAAATATAAAGTGGGCTATCCGCACAACGATAAAGAGAGGACAACAGAGAGCACTAGATTTACATAGTAGAGTAGCAACACTTGCTATTGGCAGGTGGCCGAAACCTTACCTCAGAGGTCAGAAGTTTTCGAGAGGATGTAGAAGCTTCGTTTTTCCGAATTGGGTGTTCGGATAGGCGATCCTTCACGAATTTTTGCTAGGAAGTCAGTGGTGCTATCTGTTTCTAGAGTTGGGCTCTCCATTTGTCATCTATCTTCCAGATTGGAGGTATAAGGGTGTTTATGTAAAAGATGCTTTTACTTCTTCTCTTTTCATTCCATTTAATGAATGAAGGCCTCCCTACTATTGAGCAGGGTTTGGATATGTAGTCCAAATTTGATGAAATTTGTAATCAAATCTCTGTGTCTTGATCTCATGCGTGATTATGAGCTTTTATATTCTTTTTATATGCATATGTTTCTATGGTTTTTAAGTGCTCTGTTAGATGTAATTCTGATGCATCTATAAGCAAAAAAATCTTGGATCATTACTAGAGTTAAGGACTTTAAACTTCACAATATGATCTATACTCAAAATTAAAGATCTCAAAGGTTCAAGCACTTGTAGTACATCAATCCATGTTTCATTGCCTTTATGCTTGGAGTGATATGACCTTATCTCATGATCTCTATCATTGATCAATAGAATGTCTAGATTGATCATTGGCTTACCATTTCTCACTATATGTCTAGGAATTCAAGGCATCACCTAATAGAGCGGGTCCTCCTTAAAATCTTGTGTGTTTCTCTAGATTTTAACCAACTAATTATGCATCTAAAAGATGAATAATAAACTCCATTAGTCATCCTTCCAATTAACTATTGTGTTTTGAGTCTTGAATTTGACGATAGAGTAGGCCAAAACTCTAGAGTTTAAATACCTAGAAAATAAATGATGCAAAAACCCTAGGATGACCCATTACCTTCATTAGAAGTCTCCAAACATATCCCCCGGGTCTTTCATTCTTAAAATTGTCACCATCATCTAATATAGTATACCCATAAAAGATAATACAATAAATGATATAATAATATATTTACTAACATATTAAATGATATAACATAATATTTACTATTTATGCAACGTATAGTATATCATTTAATATATTAATAATTCTTTAATTATAGCTTTAGTAAAGTCTCATAACTTTAGTTTTAATGATAATTTTAACATTGTCATTTTATTATTAACTAGACAACTCTTTTTAGTATTTTATAATTTCTTGATTTACGTAGTAAATGTAAGTATCTTCCATTCCAATGATACATTTTCCTTTTTTATTTATCAAATCCATTATCTTATTCTTTAACTTTCTTAATGATGAAGCTTGATATGGATTTGAGATGTCAAGACTATGGCTACCAATGTGGATAATTTAGAAGCCTTACATTCTAAAATAACTCACCTTTAAAATAAGAAAACACATCATTAAACAATAAATATTTTCAAAACTTTGAAATTTTGGAAAAACAACATTTGAAAAAAAAATTGTTGATACATTATCACTAAGAAGATTCTAAATGTTAAAAAAATACCTAGAAAAATTGATGATTTTAGAGTCCCACTTATTAACCAAAGACAAAGGTAAAAAAACCAATAAATATGGTATTTCATCTAAAAAATCAAGAATTCTAAAAACTTCTTGTCAAATAGCTATCTATGTTATTCTTGACTTTTATATCTAAATAACATATGTTTTTGCTAATAATTTTTCATATATTCTTTTTTATATCATTTTTCAATTTTCAATTTTACTTTTATTTAGTGGATTTAATTATTAGTTTCTAATTTGGTAAGAAATATTTTGACAAGATCCTTGTATTTTCATAAAAAAAAGTTATGATGGCATAAAAGTTCACTTTAATCTGGTTTGTGTTTATGTAATTTTATTCTTTTTTTCTAATTTAACAAAACATATTTTGATAGGATTCTTGTATTTTAAAAAATATAATTATGATGACGTAAAAGTTCACTTTAATCTTGTTTTTATTTATGTATGTTGACAATACTTGTTATTGGTACAAGGAATTTGTTTTAGGAAGGCTCACCAACACAAAGACTTGAAGCCATTTTATATAATAAGGAGTTGTGGTAATGTTATATGGATTAGTGTAGTGTACATGCACACAATATAAATCAGCACATATATAATAAAATGTTACATTTTTTTAATATTATTTTTTATTCAAAACCATTCTAAAAAATTAACTAAGCAAATAAACTATAATTAGATAAAAAACTAAACAATTAAAAAAAATACAACATTATAAGAGAAATCATTATCAATATTATTGTAAATATTTTCTTATAATATTAAAATTGTTAATTAACTAAAAATATTTTTTTAAAAATATTTGAATTTATAATACACATACTTTATATTTTATAAGCATTAATTACACCTATAGACATGTTTATTTTGGAATAAGGCTTTCAGAATTTTAATTTAATTATCAATAATCATTGGGTGTGAATGGTAGAGATTTAATCTCCATAGAATATTCATGAATATTTATAGTAATATACACGAATTAATTTTTGAAATTTATCTTCAAAGTAGTTATGTTCTTTTCACTCTTCTAATTAAATTGATTAATTAAAACAAAATGTCATATGAACAAGTGTCATGTGGAGTGAGTTATTGCTTTTTAGGCATGTGGTATTGATAAGCCATGATATTGTACAAAGTTTATTTACAAATTAAAAATCTCCATGGTAAAGTGGAGGTAAATCTCCATGATAAAGAATATTGTTCTATGTATTTTTAAATCTATATGTTTAGCTTACATATTAATTCATTTATAATTAATAATAATAATAATTTAGTTAGGTTTAACGATTTTATTTATTTATTTTAACAACTTGAGATGTATCATGAAGTAAGTGTTTTGATGCTTATTATAAATTGATGTCTATCTGCACCATTTAATTTATATAGTTGAGCTAGTAATATATCCAAATTCGTATGTCAACTTCTATCCTATTAGTTTTGAACTTAATATATATAAGTTATACCTAATAGTATTCGTGTCACTAGCAAAATCAATTTTTTAATAAAATCAATAAGGTTAAAGATATGGTAACAAAAAAAGATAAAATGATAAAAAAATGTTATATGCTTTTTCAAATGTAATACTTTAATTGTAAATATATTCATTCATAATATTTTTTTTACACAAGTAGACATTGATGGCTCCTGTACCTGCCCCGATTTTCCCCACAACTCTTTGGAAATCTGGGTGTCCGCCGAGGATGATTTACTTTGCCTGGCTCCTCTTCAACAACAGGAACCTGACCTGGGACAACCTGAGAAAACGATCCTGGCACGGCCCCAGCAGATGTTATATTTGTGAATCAGATGAAGAGTCAAACCTACACATCTTCTTCTGCTGCCGACTCACTCTGGACATATGGTGTGAACTCGCCCGATTATACAGCTTTCCTCATGTTGATGAAGAGTCAAACCTACACATCTTCTTCTGCTGCCGACTCACTCTGGACATATGGTGTGAACTCGCCCGACTATACAGCTTTCCTCATGTTGAATTCGACTCTGTACAGGCTGCATTCAACTGGTGGACATCTCAACCTGCTAAGCGCCGCCCACTCCTCATCATCACTGTGTGGTTCATATGGCGGTGGCGAAACCACAAAATTTTTGATTCCATTAAAACTCCTCTCCACACCATACTGCCATGCATTTGCTCTCTCTTCGACTACATCAGCAACAACACATAAATGGTCACGATTCACAGTTTCTATTCTGGACATTGTTCTCAGGCTCCGCATACATGTATTTCTTTTTATGTATTCCCATAACTCTCTATGATTTCATGACTGATACAGGCACTACGATGCGCCACAAGCAGCCACGATCCACAGTTTTCTGTTATGATCTATTATATTTTCTTAATATAACATGATGCTTTTTCTTCTGAAAAAAAAAAAAAAAAAATATTTTTTTTACACAAGTACCAACTAGCACAACCACATTAATAAAGTGGTTAATATACTTTCACAATTTTCATTTTCCATATGTCAATTGCCATATAAAAAGTAGGGTGTAAATCAACCACTTTATTAGAGTGAGTAAAATTAGTAAACTATAATAGATTATGATTAAATATGATAAGCTTTACTTAATGACCATTAACCATAATTAACTACAATTAATAAATGCTTAATATATCATAATTAGCTACAATTAATAAACCCCTAATATATATCATAGATGCATCTATATCCAACGCCCAAGAAATGCCTATCCACACCCAAGAAACGCCTAATCTTTCACACAGCGACCAGCCACTAGCAAAAACAATTTCTTAATCAGACCCAACCACTCCAGCCACTAGCAAAAACAATTTCTTAATCAGACTCAACCACTCCATTACCCTTCCGACTTTTCCTGGTGGGATTTATTAATTCAGCAGAGTAGAAAATTTGGTCATGTTACATGATTTTACATCGTGACAATTAGGATTAGACAGTGGGCCATACACTCCCTCAACATTGATTGATAGATTAGTTGAGTGTTCAAAGCAGAAACATTGAAAACGAGGGCTCACCCTCTACGCCAAATATTTTAAGAAATAGTATATTTCATGACGTGGATTGAAGGTTTCTGGTGCTAAACGCCGAGGTCGATTGAATTAAGCGCAAAAAATGGTAACGTCTTGTGGGTTCAGGTGAATCCCTGGAAAGGATATCCACGAAACATTGTTCATGCTATAATTGTTTTTGGATCAAATTCTCAAAAATATTGTTGTGTGGATTTTCGAGCAGATAGGTTTATTTTATAGTTGAGTATGATGTGTAAAAATGTTGTCTATCCTTAAAATTGAAACTAAAATAAAAAAAATTTAAAAATCTATTTTTTTTCGAAATCTCCCTTTTAAAAAAAATTGTTCAATCTTTTTTAACAACTTTTTCTTTAAAAGGTTCCCATAGATCAAATACACATTCTCTTTTCTAATAACTTTGTTCTATCTTAATAGAACATTATTATTCTGCCCCTGGCAGTATAACAAAATCTGTATTGGGTTGACTGTTAATTAGCTTTCTTTCTAACTAAAAACTGAACTAAAGTTTACATTATGAAATTGAAATAATTTATTTTTTAAAATATATTAATTTTATTTATTAAAATATGTTGATTTTTATAATTTTTTTTATAATGTAATTATATTTACATAATTATTGATGTATTTGATTTTGGCATTATTGTACTCATATCTGCTATCTCACATGTCTAATTCATTATGATACTTTATTATATCGCTGACTCATAGTACCTTCTAAATCTCCATCTCCATTCCACATGCTTGATTTATTATATCACCCACTCATAATACCTTTCAATTGGTAGAATTTAAGATTACACATTATAATACAAAACAATGAACACAAATTTTGCATGACATGGAAATGTGTGTTTTAGAAACCATACATTTCCATTGGTAAAATTTAAGATTACACATTATAATACAAAACAATGAACACAAATTTTGCATGACGTGGAAAGGTGTGTTTTTAGAAACCATACCTTTCAATTGGTAGAATTTAAGATTTCACGATATAATACAAAAAAAAAAGAGCACAAATTTTGCATGTCGTGGAAAGGTTTGTTTTAGAAACCATGTGCAATATCCACTAAAAAAAGTTAAAAATTTCGAAATGTGCAAAACATTAAAATTTTCTAAACTATGTATGCTAAAAAGAAATGGTGAAGGTTGTAAAAACATGCCAATGCCCTAAAAAGAAAGGGTGAAGGTTGTATAAACATACCAATGCCCTAAAACGGTTTTGTTTGGTTAAGAGCTTGTTTTATTTGGATGTAAGGAAACACATTAAAGATAAGTTTCCCATTCTTGTCATTGATGAATTACTGGATGAATTGCATGGATCAATTTACTTCACCAAGTTGGATCTTCATTCAGGATATCATCAAATCAGAATGAAGACTGAAGACATTCCAAAAACAGCATTTAGAACTCATGAGGGTCATTATGAATTTTTGGTCATGCCTTTTGGCCTTACCAATGCACCTTCAACATTTCAAGGGTTGATGAATTCAATTTTCAAACCATTCCTTAGAAAATTTGTGTTAGTATTTTTTGATGATATACTAATCTACACAAAGTCTTGGAAGGATCATGTTGAACATGTTGACAGGGTGCTACAATTATTGGAGGAGAAACAATTATATGCAAAAAGATCCAAATGTTTCTTTGGAGTCCAGGAGGTGGAATATCTGGGTCATATTGTTTCTCATGAAGGAGTTAAGGTAGACCCTAGCAAAATTAAAGCCATTAAGGAATTGAAAATCCCCACATCCATAAAGCATTTGTGAGGATTTCTCGGGTTGACAGGGTATTATCGCAAGTTTGTTAAGAATTATGGGAGAATAGCAGCACCTCTAACAACATTATTGAAGAAAGATGCATTTTCATGGACTTCGGAAGCAACAAAGGCCTTCGAACATCTTAAAGAGGCAATGTGCCAAGCACCTGTCTTAGCTACACCGGACTTCACAAAAACCTTTATTGTGGAATGTGATGCTTCAGGAAATGGAATTGGTGCTGTTTTAATGCAAGATGAAAGACCCATTGCTTTTGAAAGTCGTCCAATCAAGGGAAAGTTTTTAAACAAAGCTATTTATGAGAAGGAAATGTTGGCAATACTCCATGCACTTAAGAAATGGCGACCCTACCTAATGGGAAGACACTTCAAGGTAAAAACAGATCATGATAGCCTTAAATACTTTTTAGAACAAAGATTATCCTTTGAAGAGCAATAAAAGTGGGTCACAAAGATGTTGGGTTATGACTTTGAAATCATCTACAAAAAAGGGAAGCAAAATGTGGTGGCAGATGCACTCTCAAGAAAGGATGAGGATGTGGAAGCATTGTCGTGCGCCATTTCTATTATCCAACCAGATTGGATAAACGAAGCAAGGGAGGAATGGAAGAATGATGAAGAAGTGTGGGCACTTATTCGAAAGTTACAACAAGATTCCAGTACGTCTGATACATTTAGCTGGCAAAATGATTCGTTATGGTACAAAGATCGCTTATACCTCTGTAAGAATTCCCAGCTAAAACAAAAGATTCTTATGGAATTGCACACTTCTCCCTTAGGAGGGCACTCAAGATTTTTAAAAACTTACCACAGGGTTAAGAAGGATTTTTTTTGGGATGGCCTTAAATCAGATATTCAAAAGTTTGTGGCGGAATGTTTGTTTGCCAACAAAATAAAGTTGAAACAATTAAGACACCGGGTCTATTACACCCTTTATCCATTCCAAGCCAACGTTGGGAGGAGGTTTCAATGGATTTTATCACAGGTTTACCCAAGTCTGAGGGAAAGAGTGTCATCATGGTGGTAGTTGACAGACTTACCAAGTATGCACACTTTTGTGCATTATCACATCCATTTAAAGCCAGTACAGTTTCTAAGGCATTTATGGAAACAATTTCAAAAGCTACATGGAAACCCACAGATTATTGTAAGTGACAGAGATCCCATTTTCACTGGAAATTTTTGGACAGAATTATTTTCTTGTCTTGGTACTCAGTTAGCTCATAGCTCATCTTATCATCCTCAATCTGATGGCAAAACTGAGATAGTAAACAAATGTTTGAAAGAACATCTTCGTTGCTTTGTATCTGATAAACAGACACAATGGGTCAAATGGTTGCCTCTAGCTGAATGGTGGTATAACAC
>APFE030920778.1:2236-45966 GCA_000404065.3 Pinus taeda | reverse complement strand
TTTCAGAGTATCTTATCAAGTGGAAGAACTTATCCACTGAAGATTCCACATGGGAGGATGAGAATTTTATACAAAAGCATCAAGAACTACTTAAGCGTCGAGGAAAACACTTTTTTGAAGAAGAGGGGCATGTTGGGTACCTATAATACTAGTGATTACCCCATTACTATTCTAGTTGTACCCCTTATTAATATTGTTGTGCCCCTATTATCCCCTTATTGTTATTATTGTGCCCCATAGAATCCCCAATTGTTATTTTTGTGGCTTTATATTATTATTGTTAGGTCGGCTGGGTTATATTATGACTCCTTAGACTCCTATATATAGAAAGGAGGTTTTGTCATTTGAATCATCCAAGAATTGTTCATTTATGTAATGTAAAGGAGGTTGACCCCTCAAAGAGGCTGATTCTAAGGCGTTGATCTATCTTTTCTATCTTTTCTTGAGCTGGTTTCATAACAGGTTGACATAGTAAAAGGACTATTCTCGGATATCTGTTTCATTTTTTAACGAGGTAGATACAGGAAGAAACTATCCTTGGAATCCTTGATTCATTTTTTAACGAGTTTGACACAAGACAAGGAAATATGCTTACACCCCATGTTTCATTTTTTAACGAGCTTGAAACAGGACAAGGAACTATGCTCGACATTTTTTCATGGACCATACGAGAACATGGCTCCCAAGAGGTCCTCACTAGACGGGAGAACCACACTCTAGGAGGAATACATGTCAACTGGTACCAATGACAGATCAGGTTCCAATGCCCCCAGTACATAATGTACTATACCGTTTGTGTGATCATCAGTCGATGTGGAGATGGAACGGGTAGCCACATAATTGACCTATGTGGGGAGGGTACTGCTTGTAAACAAGAACCAATAGGGGACGATGGTTGCGAAGGAGGCACCTGGTGACCAATGAATGATAATTGATCAATGGTCACTATTCTCCCTTCGTGTGGAAAACAAACCACACGAAAAAGAAAAGAAACAATAGCTCACATGACATAAACATAGTCGCGTCCAAGGAGAAGATTGAAATCTAAAGGACCTTGGACTACCATCACATCTATATAGATGGTTTTTCCTCCCAATTTAATAGGGAATTTCAGAAGGATCCCTAAGGGCTGACTGGTTCCGAGTGACAGGCACAATTTGTGGGGAACCCAAAGCTTGCCAAGTAGTAGAAGACATGATGCTAACAGACGCACCTTCATCTAATACAATGCCATGTACTACCATATTATAGGCTTGTACTGTGATCTGGAAAGGCACAAAAGATGGAAGGCGGAATGCAGTCACTTGACTCCAATAAAAAGAAATGACATAACTACTTGATGGGGGTATCATATGATTCCCCCCATGCTCTGCAGGGATAGGTGAAGGACTCTCCTGAACAACCGGGACGGAAGGGTCACTCTTCGATTCATGAGAATCTGAGGAGACGAGAAGAAAATGAACAGTATGATCACTACTCTCTTCGGGAACAGAATGAACAACTGAAGGCGAAGCCAAGTCGACACTCTTTTCGACCAATGGTTGGCCGGGAACGGACACAAGAAAGTCATGCTTGGGAAGAGAAGGATGGGAAAAAGATGAATCTAAGTCATTCTCTTTACCAACTAGGAGAGAGTTAGAAGAAAGCCTCTAATAACCAATAGGGAGTTGAGCTTGAGGCGCTGTAAGGTTTTCAAAATTTTTGGAAGCTTTATCCATAAGAGGACAAAGGTGAAGAAGATGCTTCCCTTCACATAACCTACATGGGAATCTAATCTTTCCCTTCTTCTTACCACCATTAACTAAAGGTGTAGCATCGACATGATCTCGAGAGGTCAATGGGGATGGTTGATTCAGGTCTTGAGACCATAACTCTAAGACTCTAGGAATGCCAGGAGAGTCTTGAAGGAGATGGTCACCCTTACACAACTTGCAAGGGAATCTGACATTCCGTGGAGGATCAGAAGGTTTGTCTACGGGAGGTACATTTGGAGTAACAACTACACGCTTAGCTTCTCGCTTATCTGACTTCTTCTTCTTAGTCTCCTGGTTACTAGATTTCAAACTTTCACCAGGCAAAGTAGAAGAGGAAGGTGAAGAAATAGGGGAAGAAGGTGAGAGGTCAACCTTAGAATCAACGTGATGTGGTTCAAATGAAGGAGATCGTTGGGTAGGATTCGGTACACTCAGGACCACCGAGGTAAAAAATAACCAGATAGGTAAACCAATGGTTAACCGAGGGAGGGACAATGTTGCCATATAAGGAGCACCAACATTTCCGAAAGAAGGGAAAGGACCAAGATTCCCATCTGAGGGGAATCCTTGACTGGTAGACTCTGGGAATGTTGCCAATGGAATCGACTTTTAAAGAAACGTTAAGGAAGATAACTTTAACCAAGAATATTTCGGGGGCAGTGAATTTTAAGACATTGAAGCAAAACTTTGCCTTTTCATATTTTAAGAGTCGAGAAAAGGAAGAAAGGTGACTCTAGTCGCTTTCGGAGTTAACGAGCTCGAAAGGACAAGTGCTCGGTGATATTTTAAATTTAAAGAGTCAAAAAGACCAAAATGACTGCTCAGGATAATCTAGGCAAAAGGATTACCAGGTAACCCTGAACTGCAGAATGCTTCCCGACGAACTAAGAAGTACGAGTAGGAAATCTCCCTGAATGATGTGTTTCGTGTATCACGTTTACAAGGCGGAAGACTCGGCTTCCTACAGATAAAGGATTGCAAACCTAATAGGGTATCCCTTTATATATGCGATGGTATGGGGAGCACAAGTCCATAATAGCATTGTCTAATGTCGAAGTGAACGACAGCTACTAGGTTTAAAGATGCCAGAACACGTCTCTAGCATAGACCTCTAAATGTGAGTGTTAAGTTTCAATGTTTCCTTAGGTTAATTCAATAAATTTTAACAGTTGATCTTGAATTAGGTTTCAATTTCAAGGCCCTACCGTTGTCATCTGAAAACTCCTATATGCAGCTGTATGAAAACAGGAAATCTTTCTTCAATGAAAGTTAACACTAATGGAGGGATAGAGAGCACACAATCAATACAACAATCAAAGCATGAAATATTTCACTAATACATGTCCTAAATGCACTTAATCTTCCCTTAACAACAAAATAAGTTCCATTTCATTTCCAATGCTTATGATAATGCAATTCTATCTTTTCAATGACACTACTAATGCAATATTTTCGCTTAAGTAAACTAGAATGATGTTCTTCTTTTCATAAAATGCAAAATGAATCTTCGACATAAAGCACTTTAATGAAAATTTTCACAATTCCGAACAAACAAGCATTGATGAAATTTAAAGCATGATAAATGAAACTAAAAGCAACTTCTTCCCTGAATCACACAAACCAAACACACAAATGCTTCAATCAACAAACCAAGAAATGTAATCTATGCTCAAAAAGAGAAAAGGGACACTCAAAATAAGAGAACAAATGAGACTCTTTCACTCATTTAATTGAAAATGAAGCAAAGAATATGTTGCGATTGAAAGATGGATTAAATGAAGCAACAAATTAGAATCTTGACACAATGAGTAAAGAAAAAAATGAACAGTAATTGACCTAGATGCCCTATTGTCATAGAAACCATCCAAAAAACTAAAAAAAATCAAGTAATGATACTTCAAGCCAATCACTCAATCAAAACCAGCAAACAAAGCATTCTAGTCACTTCTGGGTGGAAGAAGAGAGCCTGAGGGTCAAGACACATTGGCATTGGAATGGGAGAAATTCTATTTTTTTCTTAATTCAGATACCAGCACGCTTTTTGGGTTGAAACTAGTGCTGATCGGCACAACTGGCACGACTGGCCAGGCTACAACTAGCGCTGATAGGCCTGATCGATGCGACTTCTTGGCCAAAAAGAGCGTTGATCGAGGGATTCAAAGAAAAAGAAAAAAAACTTCACACAGGGCTAGACTTAACACATCACAGGGTGGGCTAGTTACTGTATGCCTTCAAATAGGTCAATACAGATCCAAAAGACCATAAATTAACAAACTAGTCACACAAGTAGAAAAAATAAAGTGATGGAAAGGAGATGTAATTCCCCAGCGAAGTCACCAATTTGTGGCGTAGGTAAATTCTCAATGTGGACAAAGACAATCCCTCTAGCCCAAGAGAGTGGGTCTAGCCACAAACAAGACAATCTAATGTAAACTTCCTTAGTTTAGAATCGAATAAGAGGGCCTACCTCTTATAACGTTAATCCATTTGATGGCGATCCTGCTTCCTTGCTCCATCTTCCTTCCATTCTTTTTGTTCAAATACCTGAAACAAACATGCAAGAAACAACAACAAATGTGATAGCATAAAATCAAATCCAATCTACTTAAAAGGTCAAGGAGTTCTAAGATATCAAATGTAATATTACACCCGATATAGGAAATAAACCATTAGTTGTATTAAAATAAAATTCAAAGAGAAATACAATTGAAGCCTTGACGTTGGAGATCTCCTTTGCGGTATCCAAGTCCTGCTACACGCATTTTCAACACTCTTTTCCTCCTCTAGCTTGACATGAAATTGCTTCCAAGCTCTAACTCTCTCTCCTCATGCTTTAGCTACCAAAGACTAGTCTTTTGTCATCTAAGACTAATCTTCTTCTATCAAAAGTTAAAGATTTCAAAATTTTGCTGCTGGTTTTGTATATTGTCCATTAACCAAAAAGGGTAAGAGGAAGTAGTTTATATAGGGAGAGGAAGATAAGAATGAGATCCACTCAAGGGCGAAGAAGGTCTTATCTCCTTGGGAAGGTCCAATTTTAAGGGGGAAAGAACCTTATATGGATTTCTCGGCCCTTATCCAACCAAACGAACATCCAGCACATCGCCACTAGAAGTTTCTAGACGTGAAACTCCATTTCCTTTCATAAAAACTTTCCAAAAGTAGACCGCCATGGGTATTGGGCTAACAATAGCACTCATCGACATGGGTCACAGTGTTAACCTCTGCAAATCGACGTGGGTGAGACACTGGGAAAGAGCGTTGATCTTAAAAACTGGGTTTTAAGAAGGATTCTCTAAAAATGTCTTGAAGGGAGTGGGAACTACTTTCTTCAAACTTCAAGGGATGCAAGAGCATAGGTTTCATGGCGAAAGTATAACACAGTAGTCACTACTAGGGTTCTCTAGGATCAGGAATGGGGAGTGACAGGATAATGACAAATTACTGTGTAACAAACCATGTCTCATGGAGGAGAACCTTTTTACATGACAGAAGATGAGAAGACCTTCAGAAAGACTTTATTTGATATGACATAGATGGTTAAGGTCCTCTATGAAGAGAGGAATAGCAGATTGCAAGGAGAAAGTTCCAAGCCTCCCAATGGAGAAGGCTCTTCAGGAGGAAGTAATGGAAAAGGAGATAATGGAAAAGGAGGTAATGGGAATGGAGGCAAACCTCCACCATCTTCTTCATCTTATTCTTCGGAATAATCTTCACACTCTTCCATTAATACCACCACTAGTCATACTCATCATCAATCTTCAAAAGGGATTGGTAAATCACCTTTTATAAAGCTTGATGTTAAATTTGAGGTTCCTATGTACAATGGTGAAGTTAATACAAAGAAGCTGGATAATTAGATTCATCGATTGGAGGTGTATTGCAGAATTGAGAACCTTCAAGAGGATGATATCAAAATTCAGTTGGATTCATTAAGAGTGGAGGGTACAACACTTGTATGGTGGGAATCAAGGACTCGAGATGAGATCAAAAAACATGGTAAGATCTATATTACTTGGCTTGATTTCATTGTTGCTATAAAGAGACAGTTCTACCCTTTAGCTCATATGCAAAAAGTTATCATGAATTGGCAAAATTTCAGACAGTTAAAAGGTCAAAATGTGTAAGAGTATACTCAAGAGTTTAGGAAAAGAGCTCTTATGCTAGGAGCATACTTACAGTCACAAGATACTTTGCTGAAATACATAGGAGGGTTGCATAGCTATCTTCTACATACCATTCTTATGCTTAATACAACGAATCTTGATGAGGTCTGTGTTCAAGCTACACACCTTGAAGCAAGAGGGGAAAATGTACAGGAAGAAGGTAAGAAGAAGCCATTTCAGAGTGGTGAAAAAGAGAAGAAATTTAAAGGAAAGCAAAATAAAAATGCTTCTGTTAAGAAAGAAGTGGAGAGATCCGTGTGAAAGGATTGTTCCAAAGAGGGTCATGATGAAGTGCTTTGCTGGAAGCTTCATCACGAATTATGTCCGAAGAAATCTAACAATAAAGGGAAACAAAGGACAAATGCTATTGCACAACAAGACTTGGGTTCTGACTTAGGTGATGAAACGAAGATTGCAGCCACAGTCACTAAAGGGAAAGTCATGGCAAAGACAAGCAAAGAGGAATCCGTGGCAAGCACCAGCACATCAAATAACTCCAATAACATTTTAAATGAGGAAAACATAATAGAGTTGTTCCATATCCAAGTTATTTTCAAACACACCAAAATTGATACGATGTTTGACAGTGGATCCCAAGCAAATTTAATTTCTACTGACTTGGTCAAGAAGTTGAATCTGGAAACCGTGCCTCATCATAAACTGTATCCGTTGGGTTGGATAACCAAGGATGCCAATTTGCAAGTCACACGGAAATGTGTTTTCAGGTTTGCAATCACTGCCAGTTTCATTGATGAATTCAAATTAGATGTTGTGCTATTGGATATTTCTGGGATTGTGTTGGGAAGCCCTTATTTCTATGATAGGAAAGTTGTTTTCCATAAATTTGAGAACAAATATCATTTGTTCAAAGATGGAGTGGAGTATATTGTGAGATCCCATTGTAGAAAGCTTAATATGTCTTTGGCAAGCACAGGGTAAATGTAGTGACTGGTCAATTCCAACAAGAATCTCGTGCTCCTTATGATCAAACAGAAGAATGACACAGAGCATGAACCCTTTGCAGGTTTTGACGTGAAGCTGAAAGCGGAATTGGTTGATGTGGTCAATCAGTGTGGAGACATGTTTCAAGAACCAAAGGGATTGCCACCAAAAAGGGGAATTTAGCTACAACAAGATTGTCCACTCCTAAATATCGGTATGTATCGAATGTCAATTCTGGAAAGTTTAGAAATTAAGAAAAAAGTCCAGGAATTGTTGGATAAAGGTGTAATTTGTCCCTCTACTTTGCCATGTGATTTCCAATTGTTTTAGTACCCAAGAAAGATGGAACCTGGCGCATGTGTGTAGATTATCAAGCTTTGAATAAAATTACCATAAGAATCGATACCCACTGCCCAAAATACATGATTTTCTAGATGAATTGAAGAATGCAAATTATTTCACTAAATTAGACTTGAGAAGTGGATATCGTCAAGTTAAAATAGCTGAGGAGGATATTTGGAAGATTGCTTTTAAAACCAAAGAGGGATTGTTTGAATGGTTGGTTATGTCTTTCGGTCTTTGCAACGCTCCAACTACATTCATGAGACTTATGAATGATGTTTTAAGATCATTTCTTGGTGAGTTTGTAATTGTCTATTTAGATGATATTTTGATATTCAACAAATCACAAGAAGAGCATGTCAAGCATGTGAGGAAAGTTTCGGATATCATGATAAAAGAACAGTTATTTCTGAAGATGTCTGAATTTGAATTCGGAAATACTTCCTTAGTGTATTTGGGCCACATAGTTGGAAGAGGTAAGCTGCATATTGACCCCTCTAAAGTTTCGGTCACTGTGAATTGACCAATACCCAATTCAATGACAGAAGTAAGGAGTTTTCTGGGAGCAACACAGTACTGGAGGAATTTCATTGCTAATTTTTCTTCCATAGCAGCTCCACTTCATGCTTTGACCAGCGTGAAGGCTGTCTTCGAGTGGGGAGGCAAACAACAAAAAGCATTTGATGCTTTAAAACAAAAGATCATTTCAGCCCCAATTTTAGCATTGCTGGATTTGAAACAACCATTTGAAATACAAACAAATGCAAGTGACTACGCCATGGGTGCAGTTATTTTACAACATGGTAAGCCCATTTCATTTCATTCTGAAATTTTTGATGGTGTTGTTATTAATTATCCTACATATGATAAAGAGCTTTATGATTTGGTGCAAAGTGTGAAGAAATGGAAGCATTACTTGATGGGAAAAGAAACCATTATTCACACTGATCATCAACCTTTGCAATATCTGCAATCTCAAACAAAATTGCAGCAATCAAGGCACTTTTGTTGGATGAGATTTTTACAGCAATTCCGCTTGGTAATTAGATATAAGAAGGGTATTTATAATAGAGTTATTGATATGATTTTTAGACAAATTGTTAATGCAGCCATTTTAATCAAGAATCATTATGTTATGCCTGAAAGTTATGGTGAGCAATATGCACACGATATCGAATTTCAAGAGGTATATTTAAACTTGAGTCAAGGCCACCAAGTTGAGGAATTAGACTACCATGTGCATGATAATCTATTGTATCATTTGGGAAAACTTTGTGTTCCACAGGGAGAGAGAGTAAATGTCACAAGGGAAGCACGCACTTCTCTTATTGTTGGACATTCCAGTGTAAGTAAAACAGTGGCAAATATTCAGAGGTATTTTTATTCACATGCTTGAAAGTGTGTCACGTTTTATTAGAGGTTGTTCATTGTGTGCAGTCAATAAACCTAGTAATAAGAAACTAGGATTGTACACACCACTTCCAGTGCCTTCACGACCATGGGAAAGTGTTTCTATGGAATTTGTAAGAGGTCTTCCTTTATCAAGGAAAGGTCATGATTATTTGTATATAGTTGTGGATAGGTTCACCAAGATGTGCATATTAATGCCTTGTAAAACAAAATTACAGTTGAACAAACAACTCAACTTTTCTTTCAAAATGTATGGATTTATTTTGGATTGCCTACTTCTATTGTAAGTGATCGTGATTCTCGATTTGTTGGGAATTTTTGGTCAAGTTTATAGAACTTGATGGACACCAAATTAAAGAAAATTATATCTTTCCATCCGCAAACAGGTGGTCAAACTGAAGTGGTTAACATGACAGTTATTCATTTGCTAAAAGGATATTGCAGCAAACATCCTAAGTTGTAGGATGAACAGTTGCATTATATTCAGCATGCTTACAACTGAGAAAAACACTTTTCTACTCTAACTTCACCTTTTGAGGCATGTCTTGGTTATTTTCCTAAATCGCCTTTGGAATTCATCTTTGATAAAGAGGTAGTTGTAGATGGGCGTAGTGACATAGACAGAGAAAACAAATTAATTGAGAAAATTCAGTTGATTCACCAAACAGTTCAAGAACAACTAGAAAAGAGTCAAGGCAAGTATAAGGCAAGGCATGATAAGCATCGTGTGGATCATTAGTTTCAAGTAGGTGATGAAGTTTGGCTATACATTAGCAAGGAAAGGCTTCAAGATGAAGGTAAAAAGCTGAAACCAATTCGTTATGGTCCATTTAAAATTCTGGAAAAGATTGGTAATAATGCTTTCAAGCTTGATTTGCCTTCATATATGCAAATCTATTATGTTGTTAATGTTGAAAAATTGAGATTGTATGAACCTCCTTTGATTGAAGATCAAGGAAAGAATTTTCAAATTCCATCTATTGAAGACTTTTCTCCAGAATTCCTTGATGTGCTTTAGCAAGACACTATACTTGACAGAAGGATAAAGACAACTAAAAGGGGAAGTATTGATTATCTTCGAGTGGCTCTCATAGGTACACATCCATCAAAGGCCAAATGGGTTGAAGTGGGGAAGGTGAGGGAACAATACCCTCATCTGTTCAATAACTGAGTATAAATATTTTGGGATCCAAAAGGCTTCCAATGGGGAGGAGTGATTAGGTGCTCAGAATTATGCTTGAAAATCAAAGTGTTAGAATCTTGTCACACTCAGCTTCATATTGAAGAGCTCGCCATTCTGAATCCAATGATATGAACAATACTCAAATCCGAGTTCGTATGTAGAAGTTACAACAAGTCAAAATTCAAGTTTGATTTGTCTACATGGCAGGGTTGGGATGAGGCGGCAAGGTCTTCAACGAATGAGGAGGTGCCAAGTGGCAGGGTGGCATTGGCCCCCGCATTTCACAAATCGCAGTCGCTAGGCAGAAAAGCATTACAAATCGGCCCTCGTAGGTTCAGGGTTGCGATGCGATAAGGTCATCGCATATCACAATCGCAGATCGACGAGGGGAGAAGAAGTCAGAATCGGCGCCCCACAATTACTAGGTTGTGATGCGATAAATTACCCAGACGCGAGATTTTATATGTCACAGTTTAAGTTCCCACCAGGTCTGCCAATATCGCATTGTAGTGTTCTGTTGTGTTAATAAGACCTTCGGCCGGTGAACTTCGTCGATTACGATGAGCGATGGACCCCGAACGTGAGATTTTATATTTTACAGTTAAATATCCCCAACAAGTCCGCGATATCGCAATCGCAATGTTTTGTTGTGTTTACAATACCATCTACTGGGATTTTACGCCTATTTAGAAATGCAATAATCCTCGGATGCGATGCCACTATAGGTTGCAATTTAATATCTCGTCGGGTCCGCAATATCGCAATCACAAATCGCCCGTTTTCTATTCACAGACCCTAAGGGCCCGCAACACTTGCCGATTGCGATTTGCGATACGAATAATAGGATATAGTCTGTTGTGTGGTGATCTTCTCACTCCATTAGCATATTTTGGAGGGGAAATGGGGTTTTTGGTCAGTTTTGGAGCAATTTGTGGAACAAATAGTGGAAGAACTGGGAGGAGTCATAACTTCTTCAGTTCTTATCCAAATTGGATGCAAAAGGAGGCTAGATAGCCATTTTTGAGCATTTTGAACTCATTGAGATAGGTTTCAGAGGCGTTTGAGCATTGTAAAAACAATTTTCTTGTAATTTGAGCATAATAGAGAGGCCTAAGCCATTGGAAGCTGGACCAAGGAGATGCAGCCTAGGAGGGGTGAACTCCTTTATCCCGTGTTTGCTGTGTGTTGTATTTTGATGTTCTTTGCTATTATATTTTTGTTTTTCAACATATGATTTTATGTTAAATTGCTCATAACATTTACATAAAAAAAACTCATGGGAATCAATTAATTAAGCAAAAGTATTGAATCCTCAAACACTTGAAAAGCATATGATAAACATCTTGGGTTTTATTCTGAATGGGGAATTAGCACAACATTACTAATCTGCTCCATTTCAGATCACTGTATCACATGTTAGGTCATAATATGTACCTAATGTTATCCCCCAATTTCACTTTCCATATGAAAGGTTGTAATTTGTTACAAGCGGGTCGTATTTTATAGTTTATTCAATTCTCTTGTTAATTTTTAATTATAATGTATAATTATGTATAGTTATATAAATTAAATGTTTAGTAAACATTAATTCATAAAAAATTAAAGGTTAGAATTTGATGCGCTATATGCGTTAACGAAAATATCTTTGAATGAATATAAATTTGTAGAAGATTCATGAATGAAATTGTGTATGGAACATGAAGTATCTAAATGTCAATTGGAATGTAGTGTATGAGCCATGGAGAGATATAATGTCAATAAGAATTATTGAGCTTTGATAATTGGGAAGTTATTTTTCTTAATCCCTTGAAATGTGTTATGTCTCTTAGAAAGTATTCTTAACGTGTATGGAGTCTTCTAGGTTATGTTAGATGGAGGATTCAAACAAAGGTGTTTATGAATATGTTGAATTTTTAAATTCAAGAAGTTCAAGTTTTTATTTTCAGACCAAATTATAGGTTTGTGTTTGGATCTATGCTTCAAGATATGTCTATTAATGAGGTCTTTGTAAATATTTAATGTGTTTGAAAATGATTGACTTATAATGAAGTATAAGTTGCAATTGGTAATTTAGGAATTTTGATAATAAAAATCCTAAAGAAAAAGAGAACATTTTAAACACAGTGCTTTATATTTAGTTGAATGATATTTAATTGGTCACATTGTTCATTTTTCTTTTTCCAGTCATGATATTTAGTGTTTAAATGTACAAAGTTATAGCAACAATAAATCAAATTTGAGTTATGTGTATGTTTTCATAGTAAATTTAGTACAAATAAAATATTTTATAAATTGTAGTAAACAATGCTCTAGTCTTTTATATTTCATTTCTAATTTTAAATATTTCCTTGGAGGAATGTAAAATTTTGAGCTTTAAAAAGAATCTTTTATTAAGTACGGATAAAATATTTTATAAATTATAGTAAACAATGTACTAGTCTTTTATAGTTCATTTCTAATTTTAAATATTTCCTTGGAGGAATGTAAAATTTTGAGCTTTAAAAAGAATCTTTTATTATTGGTTATGGAAGTTGCCACAATGGTGACTATTTCCTTGGAAAAGGATGATTTTTACTATTTTTTATACATATGTACTATGATAAAATTATGCTTTGTGCATAGTATAGTTTCTCTTTGTCTTGGTCCCTTTTTGTAATAGTTTCTTAGGAGTGCCATAATATCTTCAATTTTGAATTTGTGTGAGGATGTAGGCATAATATGACTGTGTAGAATCTTATTCCATTTATAACTCTTTAAAATTAGATCCGGGGCACCATCCAAATCCTATTTAGAGATTATGATATGAATAATATATATGTTGAGAGATAGTTTGGTCAAATATTTATATTTTGATATGTATATTATGTAAAATTTCACTCCAATTACAAGATATGTGATTTTACATTACTTGGTTTAATGATACTAGTTACAACTATATTGGTTAGCATGTTTATTACTATGGATTTTTTTGGTATACTATTTTGGTTATTTTTCTACACTAAACAATTGTGTGGTTCAAACATAGAGAAGATGAAAAAACTATAATGGTAAAATTTAAATATAACATGCAAAGAAATTAATATTCATGAATTTGCATACAAAATGAAATGAAAGCATGAAAAACACACATTTATTGTCAAGTCTTAAACAAGGGATTGAGTCAACCATGACATAAGAATGAAAACCAAAATAGTAAATATAATTAAGTGTTAGGTTTAGAGACTAATATCATGGGAAGAGTGTGGTTGAATTGGAATGGGTTTTCTAGCATTTTCATACAATTTGGCATGCTTATTTATGAACACCAACTATTGATATCATATAGATTTAGTAAATGATAAAACTATAAATGTTTAGATTTCAATATTATTGCCCACCTTCAAAATACATTTTTGGAACTATTGACATCTCTTAATTTTAGGTCTATTTGTCAACATATTATTGGATAAAAAAAAACGTGCTATGAATATGAAAATTTTAAATCTGGTAGTCATTTACTCACCAAGTTAAAGGTAGACAAAGTCAATGTTTTTTTTAGTGATTTTATGTTTTTTTTAAATGTAAATTTTTCTTTTTTAATTAATTGATTTTTCAAAAAAAACAAAAATTTTTATAATATTTTTATGCGATATTCTAATAATTAATAAAATAATATCTTAAAAAATTATAATTTATTAAATAAAATAAAATAAAAATTATAAAACATTTTAACTTACCCATAATAAAAATTGTGAGAACTTTTAAATTGTGAATATTACTACATATAGGCCCCCCCTTCTCTACTAAATTTTAATGATGCATTGTTTTAACTCTCGGGTACTACACTGTGCTAATAAATAGCTCCCCACTTCCTATCTTTTCCGAAGGGGAGAATGTTACATACTTCAATGGATTATATAAATCATTCATGTCTGAAATAAACTAATCAACATTTATGTCTGAAATAAACTCTGTCTTAAGTGTCACACTCTTTGTGGTTGCATAAATTTATCGTCATTTACAGTAATAACAAGAGTACGAAACCTGCCAATAAATCGTCAAGGGCTCCTACAAAGAAGTATAGGATTGCTTCTGCCGCATCAATATTGAAACTTTCACCTGACTTTAGTGCAATACCACTATATTCACTAATTTGCATGATATGCCGCAAGCTGAAGGCATTTGCATCAAGGTAGGCTCACCATCTACTATGCTTTTAGAATGATCATGTATAACATAGAGTTTAACAGTGATAACTGAACAGTATTATGAAATGATTATGTATAACATGGAGTTTATAAAGAATTTAGAGGTCAAAGAATTGACACTTCTCCTCCTGACCCTCAGTTTTAAAAATATTTCCAAATCTGCAATCAACATATGTTCATGGCACCCCATACATATGTTCACATTTAAATACCAAACAGAAAAAGAGAGATATAATTTCCAAAACTTAAACATTCTGTCCAAAACATCAAAGATATAACCGCCTTGTGACTCTTGTTTGATTAATTTGCCCATAGAACAGCAACATACGCTGATTTGTAGAGGGCTATGGCTGCCACTGTATTTAGTAAATGTTTTCAGTGTAAGACTTGCTTTGCTTTCTTCATGTCATAAGCATGCCGCCTTCATTCAATCGGTGGCACTTCTCCAGTACTCCCCCACCTTCCAACCGTAGTTTGGGACATCCAGAGGCATCTAACTTAGTCAACAACCGCAAATGTTCAGCACCTTCCAACTCTTCTATTTCATCGCACCAGCTAACATCTAGCAGTCGGAGCTTTGACGGCTGTGCCAATCCTTGTATGCTTTTCAGCTTCACACATTCAGATGCTCTCAACTCCTCCAATGAGACCAATGTTCCCACACTTGGCAGCTCCTCAACTTCTCTGCACTGGCTGATGTACAGTATTTGAAGTTTTGCAAGATGACAAAGCCCGTCTATTTTCCTCAAGCTAGAACAACCCAACAATTGCAGTTTTAGGAGTGTGTTTGGCAATGTTCCAACCTCCACCAGATCACTGCAAAACCCGACAAAGAGATGCTGAAGGTTGGGACAAATACCATGAAGAAATGATTCCTCGTCCTCGTCCTCTGACCATATTTCTGTGTTTAGTACTCCGAAGTCTTCACTGCAAGAGAAAAACATCTCAGACTCTTCGTCAATGGAAGAATCCAACTCTCTCCCCCCTCTGGATTTTGTTAATGTTTCTCTTTCTCCTTCAGCCCTTTTAAAGGGAAGTTCCCGTAACGGACATCCAACTACTGTCAATTTAGTCAACTGAGACAACAGCGCAATGGACTCGGGCAGCCATTCCAATTTGTTGCAGTTGAAGAGACTCAATTCCTTCAAGTTCCTCAAGTCACCGAGTGAACGCGGCAGCATTTCCAGAAAAGGGCTTCCTAATACTAGAAGCTCCAAATCCCTTAGGTTTCCAATGGTGCTCGGCAATTCTTTTAAAGCTGTAGCCCGCAAATCTAATTTTTTGAGGTAACATTGTTCTGTGGCATGGGAGGGCAATACTTCAATTTTTTCACAGTGGGAGAGATCCAGGTGTTCAAGGCTGATGATATCTCCAAGAGTTTCGACAGAAATGGTTAAATCACAGCAATACTGTAGATCAAGATACTTAAGCCGAATTAAATTTCCGAAGGAGGTTGGAAGCATTTGCAAATTCGATGAGTAAGACAGATCGATGTGTTCAAGGTTTGTTAAATTCCCGAAGCAATCTGGCAGGAACTTCAATTTTGAACACCCAACTAACGTCAAACTCTTCAATGACCGCAGATCACAAAATTCGTCTGGCAATTTTTCCAGAGCGGCGAACCTCTGTCTTGGTAAATTTCTGACCGAAATCACTTCCAGGAGCTTCAGCTGCCCTATGGACTCTGGAAACTTTGAAAAGGGACCAGTAATCTCCAACTCCCGCAATTGCAAAGGTGCCTGCAAAATGTTCACATGTTTCAACTACAATAAAGATGTGAATGATTCCTATCGCTAAAACCCTTCATGCTCGTTTGAAACCCTGTTAATAGCGAATAAACACAAAGTTTAACCGACAATTCTTTAGTTACCTGTGATTCGCGTAGCCACAATGTTTCCAGTTCGCTCCCTGCCATTTTCAAAACCCTTAAATTCTGCATGGGAATCCAAGAAGGCAGGGAAGAGTAGGGATACTTGTAGCAACGGAGCCATATGAGATTGGGACAATGCACCCTCCTCAAAATGTGTTCCAGGTGACCATCTTCAGTATCAGGAATTTGTAGCTTTCTCATACCAATACGGCCATAATGTGTATTGTATGATCTGAGTGAGGCAAAGTTTTCATAATCATCAACATCACGATCTGCAGCAGGAGGAGCCGTCCTAATTCCCGACAATTCGGAACTGTCCTGTTCATTTCATAAAAACTACCCAGAGTTAACATAGAAACTAATTAGCACTGACAAAATGCACAGAGACTTCTACTAGGACTGATTAATGTTGAAGGTTTTAAGGTTTGAGTAGTGGAGCACTCACGAATGCTTCCTCCAACAGATCCATCCCTGTGGGATACCAAAAACGATGCGGCACAGCGATCTTTCTTCCCATATCTCTAAGGGAATCATCCATTTGTAACTTATTTTCATTGTCTACAACCACAAGGCACTTGCTTTCCAGATTTTGAAGCCCCGCCAAACTTTTCCAGCCTGATCCGTCCCATTTTCTTATTGCAGTATCCTTGTCTTCTTTTATAAAGAAACAGGCAATATCCAAGAATATATGCTGTTCTTCTCCTCTCAGAGCGTCATAACTAATTCTGAGTCTGTCCATTGGGTCAATTGTCCGTTGGAGTTTATCCAGTTGATCTTCCCAGTAAAGCTTGCGGTTGTTTCCATAAAGAAGTGCCCCGAAGACTTTTAGATATAAAGGCAATCCACTGCAAGAACTTACATATTTATGTACCAGATGTTTAAAGCCTGGAAATGGACTGGGCTGGCGGAAGGCATGCCAGCAGAACAGTTCTCTGGAATGCTGTATATTAAGCCCAGTCAAATGATAAATGGATGCCTCTGGTACTCCTGAGCTGAGGAGGACATCCTTATGCTGGGATGTAATCAAAACTAAGCTATCAAAGTGAAGTGCATCTATTGCGGGCAAAATTGCATCTAGTTGATCCACATGATCTATGTCATCTAAAATCAAGAGGGCGTGAGAAGATGAGAGATATCGCTTGAGAATCTCCCTCCCTTCATCAACGCTTTCTATATCTTGGTCCACAAGAGTCAAACCAACAAGAAGATTTCTCTGCAAAGACGGTAAGGAGTTTCTAGCGCCATATTCTCGCACCTCATAAAGAAAGCAGGACTTGCGGTACTCTGGACTCTTCCTATTGAAGAGTTCCTTAGCTAAGGTTGTCTTTCCTACTCCACCAAACCCCACAATTCCCACAACCTGAGGTTTTCCACGGTGCTGCTCCTGCTGCAATAGAACTCTGTTTTCAAAATCTTTAACCGTTTCATCCAAACCAGTTGGATATTTGGCTACTTTCAAGACTGTTCTTTTCACATTCTTTGATACATGTTGAACGACCTTATCTAACAACTCCCCCTGGTCGCTGGTAATTTACGAGAAAATAAGTAGAATAAATGAGAAATTTATATATATAAAAGATAAAAGAAATACCATTAGAGAAGGTTGAGTGCTCACCCATTACATTCTTCGAGCTCGAAACCGCTTATGTCTGCAACACGGGAAAGGGCTGCTCTCCAGGATTCAATAGTGGCGGAGTTGAATCGCGGCTTTTCTTCATCAGTTCGAGAGTCGTATGCTTTCTTCTTTTCTAATTTGCGGAGGGCTTTAGCATATACTCCATTTCCTTCCCGAGTCCTCCGAAGCTGAGCAGGCTTCACATCATAGAAGAGGGGAATAATGGTTGCTCCCGACTCCAACATTTGGACGAGCTCCTGCAAACACCATTTTGAATCTGCGTATCCTGCCGAGAAAATGGCAACATGGACCGAGGCGGTTCGGATCGCATCTTCTATTTGAGAAGTTAAACGATCTCCCTTTTGCAATTCGTACTGGTCCAAAAAGACTTTGAATCCATGTAAACGAAGGCGACGGTATAGCAAACTGGCGAATGTTTTCTTCACATCGGGTCCCCGATGATTTATGAAAACATCGTAACAGTAACTGCTTTCAGGCAAAACAACCGGGGCTGAGGAGGAAGGGTCGATCGCAAAGGCAAGATTATCGTAATTCGGAGGAAGACGACTTTCACTTACAGCTCCAGGGTAGTTCCGGGGGAATGGGATTGCAGGGCCTGGGTATGCCATTGCCAATTAGACTATACAGATAGAAATGGGAAGCTCAGAAGCCGACAAATTCTTGACAAGATTGAATAAGAGGAATTCTGATGTAAGCAATTGTCACCCACATCGCTTCGCTGCCTACAAATCTATACTTCGTAGCATATGCACCAAAATCAGATGGACATGATTATTCATTCATCATTCATCTGGGAGATGTTATACTAGCAATGAAATGTTAAATTTGAGGTAAATAAGAAGGCCCCAAGAAGACCGAATATAATTGGCATCGTTCAGGGTTTTACTTGGCTTTTACTTGCAATAATACATTGCAATCTGACACAGATAAATTCTCTCACACTGCAATTGATGAACAATAAAGTGATTTCTCACGTGTCACCTACAATTCAACTGTCGAACTTATCTAAATCGCGCAGGTCGCTCAAGCCCCTTACGTCTCTGTTGCAGGTTCCGTTCCCGTCGACCGTCGATAGAATAATTCGCCGTCGAAGTCAGAAAACCCTAATGAATGGAGTTGTTGTCTACGGAGGCGGCCGAGGCAGAGGAATTGACCACGGAGGTCGCGGAGGCAGAGGAATTAACTGGAGGTTCAAAAGACAAAGAATATTGTGGAGGCCGTGTTTGAATCATGTTTTTATGGTGGAAATAGATTCACCACCATCAAAATTTTTTAGGGTATCTAAAATTATGAAGTTTGACAGATTTTACTTGGATTTACAAAAGTTTGCCAATTTTTTTCAAAATATGGCCAAAATTTCCATAACTTTTAAGGCACAAAATATAATTGTTAGACTATGGGGCCTAAGGAATACCATCCTCACATGTCTTTTCACTGTACTTACACAATTTAATATATGGGATCAGATTGATGATTTTGTACAAGCCAATTACACCTTGCAAGTTTTGTCTGTACTTACACAATGTAATGTATGGGATCGGATTGATGATTTTGTACAAGCCAATTACCGCAACAAATAACTAGCCTGCCATAGGGCATTTAATGCTTCTATGGACGCTGGTTCATCATATATGCCCGTGGATTTACCATAGCCCGATTTCACAGCGACCCTACTCGTCTCCATGTTGGCACCCGCCACCATGTTGGCAAGTTCAAATGGTGAATCTGTGCGAAATTGGTATTCAAACATCCCACATTCATTTGAGAATTATTTTCCTCCGCCCGCGCTCATCCTCCCGACAAGGAACCTTGGTTGGAACCCGATGAACCTCACCTGCAACAAAAAAAGAGACTTACAGGTTCCGTCAAGATCGCACCACCGAGCCCTCACCGTTAAGATCCGCCACACTACTAAATCGCAGAGACGCACTACAGTATTTGAATCGCTCTCTACTCGATTTAGCTTGCTCTCATCTGAAATTTGGGATTAGGATTACTTTGTGGGATGAAGCCCCTCCCATCGACTGGTGCAGCAGAAATGATGGTATTATATAAACCCACAATTGGATCTATAAAACCCAACAATCACCCCTTTTTACAAAATATCAACGCTTTTCCCTATCGGAATCCAAAAGCCTTTGAAAAAGCCTAAAACAACGCTTTTTCCCTTTCGGGACCCCAAATACCTTTGAAAAGGCTAAAACTAAGATTTTCCGCCTTTTACACAGTTATATGGACTATTACCGCAGATCCAGATCTGGCCGATTGAACGACTCAGAATGAATCGCAATATCGGCGATCAGGATTCCAATGGTCCTCACTATCGGCACTATTCTCCGGCGGAGGTCCGATGCGATATCGCTGATTGCTATCAGCGATTTCAATGGGCCACTTCCAATATATAATTTCGCTCTAAAGTGCCGATGCAAATTATGTCGGCAATCGCAATCGCAAAGGGTTTGGGTCAAAACTTTAACGTGCGCCGATCAAACCACGCGATGCAATATATACGCTGGTCTCGATAAGGCCCAAAACTCCCATGCATAATATTTCACGTCCACTTTCTTGAACCCGCTAAGTGTTTAGCGTGATTTCCCTTTGTAAATGGCTTTTGGCGATGCGATAAGGAAATACACAGGGTCGATGCGATTTGGGTTTCTACGGACCCGATATCATTCAAAATCTCCCTCTAAAGGATTTGATGTCCAGATTTTCAATCCGAATGTGTTTTACGCCCAATACTTAGTGTATTTGGGTTCTCTACCTGCAAAACCAGAACAATGGAATGCGCTCGCTAAATGATCCTTTAACACAATATCTCCATTAAAAAGCATGAAAAACACGGGGACAACATCTATAACATCCGAATCAAAGAAAAGCAAGCATTTGAAGGCCTCCACGGGCTGTTTATAACACTATACACGCAACACTGTTTTATTTCCAATAAACAATAACAGAGTATTGACCTTAGGCCAGATTACATCGATAAAGACCTCTGTCTAAAAAAAAATGCATTCCCCACGCTCTCTCTATGCTCTCGCTCCACACATCCCCTCGCTCCTTACATTTTCCTTCCTTTTATCAATCGATAAACACTCTAACCATATCTAACAACAAATCTCTATTTTTAATAGATCTAACAACAATTTTCTAATTCCTAGCTCTTCTTCACACCTATGCTAACAACTCTATCTCTGAATATAAAATAAGATAGTCTCTAACTTATTACAATAATGAATTATAACTAATTTCTTGAGGGATCCAACCGTCTCAGTGAAAACTGGCCTTTTACCAACCAGGTCAATGAATTTCAACCTCTTTTAGCCACAACATGTGAACAAGTTTTCACATTGTTGGCTAAGTCCAGATGCTCCTGCATCAGACTCCCGGGGAAGAAAAGAATTGTCCTTCAAATTTTCAGGACTTACTCCATACTTCTGTAGTTCCGCTGTTGTCAACCAACTGGAATCTTCCACTGGCTGTCCTTTCCACTTGACTAGGTACTGGAAATAAGTCTGCCCTCTGGTTTTCTTAGATACTCTTTGATCCAAAATAGCTTCAACTTCTTTCTTGGCTGCCTTTAGTACCTGTTCCTCCCAGTTCACAGTTTGAACTTCATCACCTGTAGCTTCTTCCTACAACTCTGTTTCTGCCTCTCTGTACGGATATAGATCTGCAATATTAAAAATGGGGGATATTTCAATTGCTTCTAGCAAGTCAATCTCATATGCATTGGCTGAAATTTTCCTTACAATTTTACAAGGTCTTATCTTTTTCATTTTCAGTTTGTTGTAAGTTTTAGTAAGAAATCTCTCTTTCCTCAAATGCTCCATCACTAAGTCTCTCACTTGGAATTCTTGCTCTCTTCCTTTCAGATCTACCCTTTGTTTGCATTTGTTGTTGCTTTCCTGCAATTTGCCTTTGACTTCTTTCTGTAATCTATGCATCTATTCTGCAAATTCTTTAGCGCTTGCACTCCTAGCTTCCTATTTTCCGAAATCCCTAAGTTCATACACACCTCTCGGATGCATTCCAAAGACAATCTGAAATGGACTCATTCCAGTGCTTCAGTTTGGTGTATCATTGTAAGCAAACTCAGCGTGAGCTAGTGCCAAATCCCATTGTTTGGGATTTTGATATACTAAACTCCTTAATATATTTCCCAAGCTCCTGTTCACTACTTCAGTTTGTCCATCTGTTTGAGGATGGTATGCTGAACTAAGACTGAGGTTAGCTCCTAGTTTCTTCCAAAGAGTCCTCCAGAAATTCCCTACAAACTTGGTATCTCGATCAGATACAATACATACAGATAATCCATGCAATCTTACAATCTCTGAAAAGAATAAATTAGCTATGTGTGTTGCATCACTAGTTTTCCTACATGCAATGAAATGTGCCATTTTAGAGAATCTATCTACTACAACATAAATGGAATCATTTCCTCTCTGAGTTTTTGGTAATCCCAGAACAAAATCCATGCTAACTGCATCCCATGGTCGGTCTGGTATGGGCAATGGCTGATACAGTCCTGTGTTCTGACTCCTTCCTTTGGCAAGCTGACATACCCTACATTTATCAACAAACTTTTTAACATCAGTTTGCATTTTGGGCCAATAATAAAAAGCATTCACCTAAGTGAAGGTTTTATCTTGTCCAAAATGACTAGATAAGCCTCCACTATGTTTATCCTTTATGATGTTTTCCCTCATGGAACATTTGGGAATACACAACTTGTTGCTTTTAAATAATAGGCCTCCTTGAATGAGGTAGTCCAACCATTGACTTATGTTATGGCTCATTGGATTCTGAACTATTGTGTAGATATCTCTGAAATCTTCATCATCCTTGTACATTTCAATCATTTCCTCAAATCCTACAACACCCACTTTGAATTCTTGCATAATAAAAGTTACCCTGCTCAATGCATCTACTACTTTATTTGACTTACCACTCTTATGTTTTATTACAAAAGTAAAACTTTGTAGAAATTCTACCCACTTGGCATGTTTCTGATTCAGCTTCGGCTGGTTATTGATAAATTGTAAGGCATGATTGTCTGAATATAATATGAATTCTTTTGGAAGCAAATAATGTCTCCACTTTTTCAAAGCCTGCACGATAGCATAGAACTCCTTATCATAAGAAGAATATTTCTTCTTTGCATCATTCAGTTTCTCACTGAAATATGCTATTGGTTTTTGCTCCTGACTCGAAACTACGCCAACTGCAACTCCACTAGCATCTATTTCTACTTGAAAGACTTTCTCAAAATCTAGCAAAGCTAAAATTGGCTTCTGTGTGATTTTCTTCTTCAACAAGTTAAAACTTTTGTCTGCTGCTTCTGTCCACTGAAATGGCTGATTGATTTCCTTGATTGTCTCAAGGATTGGTGCACAAATTTGACTAAATCCTTTTATAAATTTTCTGTAAAAACTTGCAAGTCCATGGAAGCTTCTTACCTCAAATATGCTTTTGGGAGTAGGCCAGTTCCAAATTGCTTGAATCTTCTATGTATCCATCTTCAAGCCCTCTTTGGAAACTACAAATCCCAAGTACACCGGCTCCTCCTTCATGAAACTACACTTCTTCAAATTGATTAGTAGTTTCTCTTTTTACAGAGTTCTTAGGACCAACTTAAGATACTCTAAATGCTCCTCTTTACTTTTACTAAAATCCAGAATATCATCAAGGTACACAATAACAAATTTACCTGCATACTCCTTCAAGACATCATTCATTAACCTCATGAATGTGCTAGGTGCATTAGTGAGCCCAAAAAGCATCACTAACCACTCATACAACCCACTATTTGTTTTGAATGCAGTTTTCCATTCATCACCTTCTCGGATTCTTATTTGATGATATTCACTTTTCAAATATATTTTAGTAAAGTATTTTGATCCACTCAGACAATCCATTAAATCATCCATTCGTGGTAAAGGAAATATGTACCTGATTGTTATCTTGTTTATAGCTCTCCATTCTCCTCCTTTCTTCGGACTAAGTACTGTTGGTACAGCACATGGGCTAAGACTTTCTCTGATCAGCCCCTTATCCATCAACTCATATACTTGCCTTCCAACTTCTGCGTTCTCTTGAGGATTTAGTCTATATGCTGCTTTATTTGGCAAGCTTGCTCCTGGTATTAAGTCAATGTGATGACTAATACTCATAATCGGTGGTAATGCATTCAACAACCCATCCATAATAATATCAACAAAATCATCTAACAACGTTTTAACTTCTTCAGGAAAATCATTCAAATTTGTGGAAGTTAAGATTACCTTTGGCCTTCCCACAATAGCAAAATGCAGCTCCTCATTTTTCACTACTTCCTGCAACAGCTCCTTTCCACTCATCAGCATAACACTACTTCTAGGTGTTCCTTTGTCAGCATCGTCCTTCAATGGCAGCAATGTGTGTTTAATTCCATCTTTCTCCAAAGTATAAGTGTTTCTCCTTCCATCATGAATAGCTTTCCAATCAAATTGCCACAGTCTTCCCAATAATACATGGCATACATCCATGGGCATTACATCACATAAGATCACATCTTTATACGTACCAATTTGTACCTCCACCTTGCATTGTTCAGTCACAATAATCTGATGTCCCTTCTGCAACCATGACACTTTATAAGGAATAGGGTGCATGGTCTTTGCTAGTCCGAGCTTGTCCACCATCTCTGTAGAAACAAGATTGTCAGTGCTTCCACTGTTAATCATCACTTTGCAACACTTACCTTTTGACTGACAGGTAGTTCTAAACAAATTCTTCCTCTGTGCTGGTTCTCCAATCTTCGGCTTTGCGCTAAGCAAAGTCCTTCTCAATAATAGTGATTCACCTTCTTCAGGGGGTTCTTCATTTTCCACAAGTCGAGGGGGTTCTGGCTTTGCCTCAGCGACATTCACACTCCTTTGACTTGCTTATTTGTTACGAGGACAATCCCATGAAATATTTCCCCATTCTCCACATGTATAACACTGAACATCTCTTCCTCGCCCTCTTCCTCTGGGCACAGATCTTCCTTTGTTAGATTCTCCCCTCTGTGGTGGTATGCTACTTGAGCTTCCTGCTTCATGCTGATTCTGTTGTCCTCCTGATTTGGTAGCTCCTCTACCTCTTGCTGAGCTTTTTCCTCTATTCCTTTGGTTCTGTTTCCTCAAGATCTTTGATTCTGCCTCAAACTTGCTTGATAGGCTTCCTCAACAATTTTCAGACTTAACAAGTTAATCTCATCTTGTATGTCATACCTTAAGCCATTTATATATCTAGCTACCTTTTCCACATCATCCTTTACATGCCCTGCTCTAATATTCAATCTATAAAACTCTTATGTATATTCTTTAACAAACATTCCTTTTTGCCTTAAATTTTGCAATTGCTTAAAAAGAGTCAAATGATAGTCTTTAGGCAAAAACTTGGCTTTCGTTTTACTTACCATTTTATCCCATAGCTTGATCTTGGACTTCCCTTTCCTCGTTCTTGATGTATGTACCTCGTCCCACCAGATAGCTGCATGACCCTTCAATCTGGTAACTGCAAACTTCATTCTCTTCCCCTCATCAATCTTTTCATAGTAAAAGTATTGGTCTAAGGATCTGATCCAATCTGTTAACTCTTCTGCGTTCAGACTCCCTTCATATATAGGGATTTCCGCCTTAAGTTTTCCTCCCACTTTCACCAACATCTTAAGGACCTTGGCAGTTTCATTGTTTTCATCTACTATCTCCTTTGCAGGAGATTCTTCTGAAGAACTTTCATCTCCTTCATCAGGGGCAGTTTCAATTGACTCCATCCATGTACGCAAACTCCGTACTTCTTCCAGTAGAATTGCATTTGGATAAGCTCTTCCTCGACCAATGCCTCTCCTTAGCGGCATTTTCGCTGCAAACAACCCTTTCTTCTGCTCTGATACCAAAAATGGTGCAGCAGAAACGATGATATTATATAAACCCACAAATGGATTTATAAAACCCAACAATCACCCCTTTTTACAAAATATCAGCGCTTTTCCCTATCAGAATCCAAAAGCCTTTGAAAAAGCCTAAAAAAATGCTTTTTCCCTTTCAGGACCCCAAATACCTTTGAAAAGGCTAAAACCAAGCTTTTTCACCTTTTACACAGTTATATGGACTATTATCGCAGATCCAGATCTGGCTGATTGAACGGCTCAGAATGAATTGCAATATTAGCGATTGGGATTCCAATGGTCCTCACTATTGGCACTATTCCCCGGCGGAGGTTCGATGCAATATCTCTGATCGCTATCAGTGATTTCAATGGGCCGCTTCCAATATATAACTCCGCTTCGAAGTGCCGATGCGATTTATGTCGGCAATTGCAATCACAAAGGGTTTGGGTCAAAACTTTGACGTGCGCCGATCCAACTGCGCGTTGCGAGATATAAGCCGGACCCGATAACCCAAAACTCCCATGCATAATATTTCACTTCCGCTTTCTTGAATCTGCTAAGTGTTTAGCGTGATTTCCCTTTGTAAATGGCTTTTGGCTATGCGATAAGGAAATACATAGGGTCAATGCGATTTGGGTTTCTACGGACCCGATATCATTCAAAATCTCCGTCTGAAGGATTTGAAGTATGGATTTTCAATCCAAATGTGTTTTACGCCCAATACTTAGTGTATTTGAGTTCTCTGCCTGCAAAACCAGAACAATGGAATGCGCTTGCTAAATGATCCTTTAACACAATATCTCCATTAAAAAGCATGAAAAACACAAGGACAACCTCTATAACATCCGAATCAAAGAAAAGCAAGCATTTGAAGGCCTCAACGCGTTGTTTATAACACTATGCACGCAACACTATTTTATTTCCAATAAACAATAATAGAGTCTCGGCCTTAGGTCAGATTACACCGATAAAGACCTCTGTCTCCAAAAAAATGCATTCCCCACACTCTCTCTATGCTCTCGCTCCACACATCCCCTCACTCCTTACATTTTCCTTCCTTTTATCAATCAATAAACACTCTAACCATATCTAACAACAAATCTCTATTTTTAATAGATCTAACAACAATCTTCTAATTCCTAGCTCTTCTTCACACCTATGCTAACAACTCTATCTATGAATCTAAAAGAAGATAGTCTCTAACTTATTACAATAATGAATTATAACTAATTTCTTGAGGGATCCAACCCTCTCAGTAAAAACTGGCTTTTTACCAACTAGGTCAATGAATTTCAACCTCTTTTAGCCACAACATGTGAACAAGTTTTCACATTGCTGGCTAAGTCCAGATGCTCCTGCATCATCGGCTCTGTGTATTTTCCCTCTGTAACCCTGTGCATTGCAGTTCTATATCCACAAAATCTTGAAAATATGCATTATTTATACGTTCTACACTACTTCTAGTTGTGTTACAGCTGAATCAGATGTAGATGATGTGGACTATAAATGTAGAAATCTTTGGGAATTTTATTCATACATCATATGAAATTCTAACAATAAATATTTTGAATTAAATAACACCTGAAAGTAGACTAGAAAGTGTTGAGTGGTACTAGAAATCAATACTCAATATTTATAAATCAATGATGTATTTTACAAACTCCAAACATGAAATCTCAGCTGTAGCAACAAGCTACCAGCCTTCCAAACCTGGCCCCAATAATTTGCAAAATTTCTCTACAGCCTCCTCAATTGATGTACTCCATTTTGAAACAGTGGAATCCTTCTTAGATTACTGAAGTGAGTGCAAATCAGATTTTGACAAACCAATTTTCAGTGAAGAATAACTTTCACCTGCTAAAAAGGGACCGAATTAGACTAATCACTAACAATCCACGATTGCAGTCCTTAGTTTATTCCAACTAACTAATTGTTGTCAAAATTAATCATCACTGTGGTAGCTACAATGATTGTCCTTAAAATCAATGATTTGTCTTGAAATTCAAGAAGCTTCACTGAATTAAACACCACTGCTAGCTAGTAACCTAATCTTGTATTAAAATGATCCACTTTCCGACCACAAAATTGACAAGACTCCAATAAAAAATTCAGTCATGACCATATTTCCACCATGACACAATTTATGTGGATGGTGAGATAATGTCCCTATTAGGTTTTACCCCATTCTGAATAAGCTTAGATCCTAGAAAAATTGATCAGAGTTCCAGATTGATTGGAACTCTCCTGTGTCACTATATTCTAACAAAAAATGGGAAGTATTCACAACATGGTTAGATGGTTCTCCGATGCTAGTAGTTTTAGTTAACTTTTCTAAATTACAGTAAATTTAGCATTGTTAACAATAACTTTAGCAAACTGGATTGTTGCAACGCATAATGGGCCTCTCAGAAAAGACACTGACACAAGGGGATGGGCATAAATGGAGATTCAAAAGGCAAGGAGGAATTTACAATGAAAGCGTAGTAAAGAGAAATTCTCAGAGTGTGGAAATAAGGGGATGATAGAAGAAATAGAAATCCAAAAGGATTTGTGTAGGGGAGCCAAGCTAGATTTCCATAGCAACTTTGAACGATAGGTTGGGAAGAATCAAGAATTCCACACAAACCAGGAACAAAATGCATTCAGATAGGAACCTATGTATAACAATGAGACTACTTACAAACAAGAATCGCTAGGGGTAGAAAGGCTCGATCGGTAGCTACCTTGCTCAATCGATAACTACCATGAACATGATAAGCCATGCTAAGGGAGCCTTATATTAGTGGTCCCTCCCTAAAGCCTTGATGTATTGCCATGGCATGATGCGTCATTTGATTCATGACAGTTTCATGAGTGAGGGTCATGGTTAACCTACGAGACGAGTTGAATTTTGTTAGCAGGCCCAGTCCCCTTGCTTGTTAGCATTTTGTCGTTTTTCCAACATTTCTTTTGAATTCCTTTCTTCACAGCCAAAAAATTTAACTACACTATGATTCTCTCGAAACACGTTATTCAATCCTTTGTACCTCTTGAAATAAAGTATCGTTTGAACTCAATTTCTTTATTTAATAAAACAGTCTTCCATGATTCTAATACAGTTCTAGCAAATATTTTAATGAGGCTAGATTAATATCTGATGAGGATTCGTCCCCTGCATCTCCTAATGGGGAAAACAAATCTTTAAATAAGATGCCTTCTCTCATTCTATTACCTTCCACTTGCTTCAATTGTTCCAATTGCTAATCGAGATGAATAACTTTATAATTTGTATTCTTTTTCACACACGCAATATCCATTACTCTGATAGTGCAAGTACAATCGTAAAAATCCCATCATGTCTAGCCCAGATATCATATTAGTGAATCACAGTGGAGAAGAGAAAATACAAGGAGGAAAAAACAAAATACAAAAGAAAGTTCTTAAATTATAGCAAGAACTACCTTGTTTGTCTGCATAAAAAATGAAATCAAAGTTTTTTATTAGCAAAGTATGTATGTTGTTTACAACTTGAGTTATGGGAGTGGACAACATTTTGCAAACAATTATTTGGCACATGGGAACGAGTACTGACAATTTGATATGCAACTTACACATCCATTAAATATAGCCATAAATTCATCCTATACGTCAACTTTATTCATTAAAGCAATCAGAATCGGCATCCGAATTGTCATTACTATCAACTTGGATGGACATTTAACTTCGAATATCCTACCCTGGGAATGACATGCTGATACTCTACCGAGCACATGCACAAAGACTAAGTTTTATAATAAGAGATAGGAGATTGTGGACACAGTTGAGGCTAGCCCTTAGCGAATGTGATCCCACTTTTTCCAAGCCAATAAATTTGCAGTGACATAAGCTATTGGTGAGATCATCAGGGTTCCCATACACTCATTCCAATCTCGCACTCAACCTTGATATTCCATAAGCGTATTTTAAATCCCTTAGCTTTTCACACTGGAAAGATTGAGAGATTTAGCACATTTGGCATAGAAAAGGCTATGATCTTTCTTTTTAAAGAGAAACAGAGCAACGCTTAAAAAAATTTAAGATTCAATACTCTGATAGTAGACGATTTGTATTAATTTAACAGCATCATTCACATAGATATTATGTAATAAGAAGATTAAAAAGACTATGACACTCGATTATATATGTGTGAGAGATGATTATACGACTTTTGAATTATGTTTTCGGACATGAATTTATGGATCATATTTTTGTACAATGATATAGCAGCGTAAGCATGAAAGATATTTGGAAATTGTCTAAAATCAAAACCAAAACCAATTAGAGGAAGGGCATCCTTCTTTATTGGAGTATTGTTACTTAGTTGTGCACATTTTTTTGTTTATATGAAACTATTTGATTTGTCCTGGAACACTCATCCAAAAGAGGAATTTTGAAAGTTCTCGTGGAATTTCATATTAGCCCCACACGCAACGCACTTGAAATTGTATTCTGAAACACAAAAGATGAGACAAGCAACGACACCTTAGCGTGGATGATGAGAAACCCTTATATATTAATATTGCATGCACATAGTTACATATATAGACAACATAGAAAAGGAAAAGGCAAGAGCCCTATGATTTCAATATATTCAGAACCCAATAGAAATAGCAGTGAGACTACCAATATTTAGGTATTTGATTGCATTCAGAAAAGCGAGTACTCGTCTTGATTTTCTATTTGTTCATGGAAGGAGTTTCTCCGTGAAGACTTGAGAATAGCCTTATCTGCCACAATGAAATAGGTTGAACTGCTAACTGCGAATCAAAATAGACACTACACAACATCAACATGCAGTTCATGACCTGAGAGAGGTCAGCTGAATTAACCAGATCAATGAGAGTGCTAAAGATAATAGTTTTTTAATAAAAGTTGTGTCATTGTGCATCCAATCAAAATAATGTCAGCAAACAATTTAGTAATTATATAATCTTTAATTAGAGTATGCATCAATGCATTGCAATGCAAGCATTTTAGTATAAGAATGGAAGATTGACATATTTTGCAAATTTATCATGTAAAAATAATGGATGGAAATGGCAGAGAAAGAACCAACTGCAATTTAACATTTGAAATGGCAGAGAAAGAACCAACTGCAATTTAACATTTGAAATGGCATGGAGAAATATCTAATTTATTTAATTACGGACTTATTTGTAGAGACGATGATCGCCTTTATAGTATGGTTTAAGTTAATCCTTTCCCAAGGAATCACCCTTACTCTGAGCAACAATAAATCTTTAACATTAATCCAACCTAGCAACTAATAAGTAGTCCCATTTGCATGAATATGAACATTAGTCTAAGTCACGAATTTGAATCGGTACCGATAGAATAACACTAATTGTGGGGATAGATGAGGCTATGCACACAATTGCAGCTGCCTTGGTCCCTGCTTTCACTGCTTCTGTATTGATATACATAAAATCATGAGTTTCAACATGGCTGCCACAAATTATAAATGAACCTAATGGCCCTTATCTGGGAATTATGCAAGTAAGTCCCTCAATTTAGGCAACTTGAAAGTTTGCATTTTAGTTGTTTAAATATGCAACCAATTTGAAAACTACAAATCAAAGGAAAACACTAAAAGGATGCCAATACACTTCCATCTACAACACCAATTTTATGCACAATTGATCTAACTTGTTTTAGCAGATCCTTTTTATTTTTTTAATTAACGAATGGCTGATACAATTACAACTCTTTAGTCATGCCTAGTGTAAATATTGACTATTTATTACTGAATTGGGATCTTTCATGATGCATAAGATAGCCAAAGAGAAACCTCCTTACCCTATATAATAGTCCAAGGAGTTTTAGCATAAAATAACAAAACATAATCCACAAGTTCCATTAGCATACAACAAACTCATGCACCAAAGTCTCCCACTGGGACAACCCCCCTACTTTAGCCCCCCAGATAGTGCCAAAAGCCTGGTCATGCCATCTTACTAGTCTGGATGTGATCCCACCCATGAGATTGCAAATCATCTTGATACTAGGGTTGTTTGTAAAATAGTAAGGGAAACTAAAAAACAAATGACATTTATTTTCTAAATGTAGAGCCACCTGAATATAGGAAAGCCAGAAACCTGATATGCTGCATATCCACATCTATAACCTACACAACTGTGCTTGGGTAAGCCAGAAGTAAGATGGATATTACATAGAGATATCAGAAAGCAATATGATGTGACAAATTAAAGCTTCACATTTTGATTTTTAGCAGGGGCTTGGTGAATTTTTTGTTTCAGGTGGTTCACGGACACTTGATGGCCGTTACATCCACGAAAATATCTGGCTTGATCAACCCTGAAGGGAATCAAGACCCGCGGCCAATAGCTAGGCCTAACCCCAAGGGCGTCGAGGATAATTGACCCTGTGACCTCCTGACCGACGATGTACTTAACAACTAGGATTCGACCGGTTGAGCTAATCCTTGGGGCTTAGGGGCTTGGTGAATTGTTTGAGGTCAATTGAACATAATTTTTCTTGATTTTGCTAGTTCTAGAAGCTCAAGTTAGTGCGCTAAACAAAATTCTCTCTTTACTCACTGTAGAGCACCAATAAACATAGTATTGCAAAATGGACTAGTGGTCAAACAATTGGATATGATGTTTTTAAATCTTAATTTACAGATATGGACACCATATATCTTGTAGAAAAGAGATATTTTCATACAGTGGTATCAAATCCTATTTGAACCATGAAATCCTTAATTATTTATTTTTGATAATTTATTGATGTAGAGAACTCAAAGTTGCTTACATTTTTTGAAAGGCACAAGATGAGTGCCCTCATATATTTAGTTAATATTCTTGTGGACAATGAAGACATGGTTAAGAAAATTTGGAAACAATTACTCATAATATGAAATGCCCCTCATATGTTTAGTCAATATTCTTGTTCCTTCATTTGTATAGGGATTTGAAGAATGAAGAAGTGGGACCTCATCAATGAGTTGGAGGTTGAGGAACTAGAAGGAATGACAGAGTTTTCAGTGGAAGATTTGACATGGACGGAAGTATAGGGAGACCAAGTCGCGATTATTCCATATTGTCAACTTGAGGATTTTGTAAGTGGAGAGAAATTGAGGGAAAGTACACCTACTCAATTTGTTGCTAAAACTCGACGAAGTAAAGATGTGAAGGATATCAAGACGACAAATTCTTCAACATATCTAGAATATGTTATGTGACTCTCTCTCTCTCTCTCTCTCTATATATATATATATATAGAATTTTGATTTAAAGTTTACTATGTTAAACATGCATAAATATTTTACTTAATTTGTTGTAAATTCTTGATCACCAGATATTGGTGTGCCTATGGTCTGAATCATGTCCAAGCCCGTAATGTAGTTGAACTTGAATCTACAACCAAAAAATGTCTTCCACGTCACAACATTAAAGTCGGTTGCCAATGCAACTTTATTATGCGACGACTTGCTCTTAGACTAAATGATGTTGTTCTAATATATACAACATGCAGACATATTGATGAGAAAAATGTGGTTTTTCATGGAAATGAGAAAATGACATGCCCAAGAAATTCAATTATGCGTCGCATTTAATAGAGAATATACAAACCAGTGCTAATATTTGATTCGTGATGGTTTTAATGCCATGATGAGTTGGGACAAGTTTATGTCTGATGTAAAGTATGGATCTAGTGAGTTGTTCACAGGGGCACCTCAAGATTCTTTTATGACAAGACATGATGTGTTAAACATCTACAATAATATCAAAATGTTAGAGTATGTGAGGGATGAAAGTGATTCAATGAGTGTGGATTGTTGGATTAGTGAGTGCAGAGACAACTTTTTTTTTCTACCAATAACAAGATGTTAAAAATATCCCTTCCATTATAGGCATACAAACAAAGTAGATGCATTCAATGATGGTGAAACACTCACACAACAACATGATATCAATGGACTCCACATTCAACACTGATAAATATGGGGTCAACATATTTACCAAAACTTCATTTCGATGTTATCCTCTTACATACTTATAATTTTGTTTTCTTATTGTAATGCAGTATCAATTGTACACCTTAATGGTTTTTGATGATTATCGCAATGAGATTCTAGTAGCTTGGGTAATATCATTACATAATAGTACTCATGATAATTGTAAACAGATGTCACAATTTGGGGAAAAAAGAACATCCAGATTGGTATGTCCGAGATTTCATAAAAGATGATGCGGCAGCAGAAATCGAGGCATTAAGGTGAAATGTTTATTCTTTTTGGAAGAGATAGGAAGCAATAATGTTTATAGATATTCTCTTTTAATGTTATGTTATTTTAGGACTTGCACAAACTCTACACTATTATTGTGTGTATGGCATGTTAGTAGAGCGTGGTCAAAGAATGTTGGGAATAAAGTTAAGTGAAAAAAAAATAAAGTTTGTATCTTTCGTGCTTTAGGAGAAATAATGTGTTCTAGTAAAGATGATGAATTTGTACAACATGCAATTGATTTTTTTTTATGAATTTAAAAAAGAAACCGTGTTTTTGGATTATTTTACAACCAACTAGCTGGCCAACAACAAATAATGTAAGTTTCTTGAAGTTGGGTTTTATCAGTTTATTTTGCAATGGACCATTTTCTTTTTTTCTTTAGATCTAATATATGTTTTATTTTCCATATATGTGGGCAAAAACATATAGGGAATTCCCACACTCCAACCAAGATACTAATAATTCTATTGAATCTTATCACCGATATCTAAAGGAAATGTATTTTCGTGATAAGAACAATTCATCTCACAGAAGAGTGGATTGGTTGTTGCATATGTTATTGAAAAATGTTGAGTTATATTACATTCACATGCAATGTTGAAAACATGTTGGTTTTGTACGAGTTACAAAATCCGAGCAATAATTAAATGTAAGAAAGTGTAAAGCAAAGAATATCCCAGATGAAGAATATGTGGTTAATGGAAATAGTAAATTTGAGTATTTGGTTTGTAGCCAAACTATGAAGACTCATGGTACATGATATAATGTCATCTATAAAGGGATCAACCTACATTTGTAAATGGGCCATAAATGGAAATATTTGTAAGCATGTTTTAAAAGTTGAGATGTTAGTGACTAGCAATGTTTTGGGAGACAATGAATTGCCTAATGTCTCTAGGTCTATTACCAAAAGACCTAGAATTTTACTTGATTTAGATGAAACATTTGTAATAACCACATAAATTGAAATGAAGCTTCCACCTTCTCCTTCCAATTTTATATGTCATAATGAAAACCAAATTTATGATGTGGAGGATTTATCATACCATACTGATTCAACCATTGTAAGACCATATAATGCCCTAACTAACAATGATGAAATTAAACCTGTTATTTCATCAACTCATAAGCAATTGAGGGGTTTATTATAAATAACACCCACAACTTTGGATCAGGCATATGCACTAAATAAATTAATAGCAAATGTAAGCCAAAAGGACAATTAAAATAAATTCAGTGTTATAACTCCATCCAAGGTCACTACCAAGAGGTGACATTGTTTCTTGAGCCCAATAAAAAAAGGGACAACGTATTCGTGTGTTGAAATCAAGAAAAGATGAACCACAATTTCTAAAGGTTGGACAGGGTCATGGGAGGAAAAGAAGCATGAATGAACAATTGGAGATCTCTTCTATAAAAGAAATAAACCTTGACGACAAATCTAGAAGGGTACGACATTCTATTCTACAAAATATTAGTATGGAAATTTCAATTGATGTATCATTTTATGTGAAATGAAAAATATCATTATCTTCATCGCCTTCCATGCAATTGCATAACAATGTGTTTTTTATTGTTACAAATGAAGATTCCACATCTCACAATACTTCAAGTTGTCAAGTTCGATTATTTGATGAGAATAATGTGGAGAGTAACTCTGTGAATCCAAATATGGGGAGTACATCGGTTCCTTTTCCATTTGCTTCATCGCATCCACCCCTCCCTTTTGATCATCGAACCCCCTGGTTGTTTCCACCATATGCACCAGTTCATTCATTGGGCACCCTACCTCAACCCTTAACATTTCGGTTCCACATCCTAGGGTAATGACCCCTATCATACAACCAATTGGAGTATCACTGTTGACACCCTATACCTTATTCATTTATGACATCCAACATACCTCCATCCATCCCTCCAGAACCACATAACTATTACACACTTCCAATCAACGATTTACCTAGAGTTGCTCCATCTTCCGAAGAAGGACAATCTTCACACATGCCTCTAAACTTTATGGTGACAATAGTTGGTTGATGAAAATGTTATAAATTTCATGAATGAAATTGTGTATGGATCAAAGTCACTATTTATATTTTAACTGAACCTATATTGGTAATTTGTTTTGTAATAGACGAACCAAAAGCATCTGAAAACATTATTCTTAATTTGTTTTACAGGAAATAGCAGGTGAAAAGAACCATCAAAGTTCTAACAATCAATGGCAAGATGACATATATTCTAGCTGATGAGTATTCATGGAGAAAATATGGGCATAAACCTATAAAGGGTTCTCCGCAACCAAGGGCATCTTGTGTGCATGACGGGTTGAACATGTCTCTCGATATTTCCAACATTATGTAATTTCAAATTTGTGCAATTATAGTATCAACTTATTGAAATTTTTTGTCTGAACTCCAAGCAGATAAAATATGAGTGTAAATGTTGGTTGAACTCTCACAAAATCCAGAAAATGGTTATTTGTCTTTTTGCTACTATAAACTTGATAGATATTTTTTGGATAACAGTCTAGTGTGCTATATCAGGTTGTCTCATTACTGTAGATGTGATTTTGACATGTTGCTTTAATACAAAATGAATTTTAGTGAAAAAGGGTCAGATGGAAATAGAAATTTCAGTAAAAAATGGTCTTTTGTAAGATGTAAATAGACTTAAATAGAGAATGGAATCCTTCAAAATTATTGATAGGCTCTTGATTTCAGAAAATTACAAAAAATTCTTGGAATTATAAATTCATACATCTATTCTCAGATATACCTTCTCAGATATACAATCCTTCTACCTTTCCTATCCCAATTCAAGTTTATTTCTTCGTGAACTATACTGATTTGTTTCCAAAAATTTGATTCTCATTTTGCAAATCTACACTCTTCCCAGTCCAATGTTGTAGCTGTCTCTCATGGAGCAGCACATGAATTCCAAGGAAAATTGAATCTGCTACGCCCTGTACGAACATGATGCATGGAAGCCACATCAATATTCCTCCACTTAGATGTAATGGTTTGTCCAAACACAATAACTTATTTTATTATAAAATGTGTAAATGTGTGTAAACAAAGATTAAAAGAAAAACATCTTTATATTTAATACATTTAAGGTTATGCATGAACACAGAAACATCAATCTTTCTACACTTAGCTGTAATGGTTTATCTACATGAAATAATTTATTTTATTAGAAAATGTGTAAAGGTCGGTAAGTCATACTAATTAACCAGAAGATGCATAAAAGATTATTATATTAAATGGATGGATATAGAAATGAAGCTTAATTACATACAAGATTGCAAATGATACTAGATCAGAATTTATGAACCATAGGTATTATGACCTCACAATACTATGATTACACATTATGAAAAAATGAATTATCTATGCAATTAGAGCACCTTTCTCTATTAGTGGATGTAACATGAAGTATGAATGGATGGTAGCAATGACACTTAGTTTCATACAAGACTGCAAAATAAGAGGCTAAAACATAGAAATTTGTGAAACAAAATAGATATTATGATCTAATATGATTTCATATTGTGAAATAATGAATGCTTCATGCATTGAAAACATCTTCCCATTATCCATGGATGTAACATGAACTCCGAGAGGTCATCAGTTGATCAGGTTACAGAATCTTCCCATTATTCACGGATGTAACATGAACATGGAAAAATGAGCAGTTGATATGGTTACTACACAAACATTCTGATAACCACATTGATTCCAATCACTAATAACAAATATTATGATATAACTAGACCATGATTTCACGTTGAAAAACAAGGAATGCTCCCTACACTGGTTGCATCTTCTCATTTCCCTTAGACATAACGTGAACATGGCACACTTCTTGTGATAAAGTAGTTGACCTGGTCCTTTTGAAGTGCAAGTTGCATTAATGCAACAACATTGGTTTCATGTTAATGTGGCAGTAATAAAAATGTTGTTCCTTGTGCTCATGCAGTCTTCTTTACACATGGGACAAGGTGCAAGTCCTGGATAAATGACAGAACATGTACCACTAAGTTGTAGCTTCTTAGTTGAAGGTATTCTTGATATAAAGTTGATCGTGTAGAGAATTGCCCTCTCCAATCAAAAGCCATTTATCCACCAAGAAAGACAATCTTTTAACCCATCAAGTAAACCAAATAGAGAAATGTGGCCCACATTTAGGACACCAAATTGCCACTTGAAAACCTTAGGTTCCTGAGATGTGCACAGCAGCACTTCAGTGTTTTTGTGAAAAATCAATCAAGGTGGTGCAAAAGATGTCAATAAAAAATTGAATCCACTTTACTGAAAGGTTGGTTTCAGCAGCTTGCTCCTCCCTCGACAATGGCATCAAGCATGACACTCCTACACTTCTTCCCTACAGGAATCCCACATTAGGCTCAGAGAAGGGGACGATGAGATAATATGCGCCATTACCAAGAGTGGTCGGTACTCCCCTAAAGAGGGGTACCTACTATTGGCAAATAATCACAAGCCACGACTCATTGAATCATGGTAGAAAGACATGTGGAAACTGAAAGCACCTCCCCGCACTAGACTACTCCTGTGGTCTATCCTAACAAACAAGGTGTTGACTGGGGAAAACTTGATTAAGAGAGGGCAATATGGCCCATTTTGGTGCTGCTTCTGCAAGAACAATTCTGAATATTTGGATCATCTTTTTCTGTCCTGTTCAGTCACTATCGGCCTATGGACCTCCACTCTTACCCACCTCCACCTGCCTATTATGTGGGGGGGATAGACTACCAAGGAAGCTTGGGCAAATTGGTGGACATCTACTACATCGACCAAAACCAGAAACCTTCCCCTCCTCATCTGTTGGGAAATCTGGATAGCCAGAAATCGCTACATCTTTCGTGACACTGCCCCTCATTAGACTTCCATCTCAGCTAGAATTATAGCCGACTACAACTCTCTCCCTGAGGACTTGACCACCACACCTCCCAGGAATATCATTCCTGAATCCATAGATCACTCAAAATCCTGGGCATATTTTGATGGCTCCGCTCAAGCTACAGGATGTGGTGGTGGGGCTACACTACACATTTCGGAAAACCATCATTATCATATTCAAATGGGACTTGGGATTGGCACCGATAATTTTGCTGAACTCTCCACGGCATACTACCTAATCAAATTGGCTATAGAGAAAGACTGTCATAATTTGCAAATCTTCAGTGATTCCAAAATTGTTTGTGATTGGATAAACAAAACCACAACTTGCCACACATTCACATTGGGACATATTGGCATAAATTCATTGATGCATCTCACATTTTGACAGTTTTGTTTGTCATCACTTCTATAGGGAATGAAACACCATTGCTGACCAACTTTCCAAAATGGAAGTGATCAAGCCACACAACATCTGGTTGATACATGAGCAGCAGGGGGAGGAACATTTCCAGTACTACCACCGGTTGTATATGGACCATGCAGACCAGGCTCAATAGGAGCCTGAACTTATGAAAAACAAGTCTCTCTCATTTGTTCTATTTTGAAATATGTATATACATAACAATACATGTTTTTAGGAATACTCTCTGCGTAGAGTATGTTTAAATTTTGACTCAATTTTGCAGTACTATTTAAAGACTGTCTCCCTGCGTGGAGATCTTATTTTGGAGATCATATTTTGGGATCTAAAAGTTTTTGAACTGGAACATGGCCACATCTTATGCATATGCACTTTGCATCTACAACATGTAATTTTCGTATATTAATGAAAATTACGTTTTTTCCAAGGGGAAAAAAATGGTTGGTTTCAGAAACTCAAAGAAAACGTTGGGCTAGTTTTATTGCAGTCCCCTGTCACTAACAACTAAGAGTAGAATGGAAAATCAATGCAAAGGGCTGCAATAAAAATGAGGAAACTTGTTTATCCTTTTCTCAGCACATTCAATCTAAAAAGCACGCCATTAATGAACTATCTACAACTTCACTAGAAGACTCAGTACTCCCAATCCTGAAGCAAATAATAATGATAGCTAAGAAATATGCCTATTCATAATATTTTTTTAAGATATGAAAATTCAGTTAAGAACACAATGAACTATGATTTTTTTTTTTGGGATTCAATATGTAAGCCATTCAATGCCTGATCCAATTCCCAACAACATTATTAATTATAATGACCCATTTCTCACGAGATTAAATAGTCCACTTATCCCTCGTTGCATTAGGTGATCTTGCAAAGGTGAATAAGTGGAAATTAAATTTTAAAATTGGAAAAAATCAATTCATATATCATCAATTATCACCTCTAAAACTTGCAGCCAGTAACCAAGTCTTCCTTGTGTATATCAAAAGCAAATGCTGGAAAACATGCAACTTATTATAAAAGTGGAAAATCATACATGACATTTTTAAAATAACGTAACAGTGAGGATCCATGCAATGAATCAAAGTTACCAAGAAATCCATTCCATAATGCAATACAAATTATTTTCTTGATGGTACCACACTAAGGAACACTTGCAACTTATTCCAAAAATGGAAAACTGCATAAGAGTGTCTTCTTAAAGAAGCGTAATTACAGAGATCCATATAATAAATCCTTCTTAAAGAAGCAGTGATGTTAGTTATCTGTGTAATGAATCCTCTTGAATAGGATAAGATGCAGAAGCAGATAAAGTAGAACATATGCAGGTGACATGAAAATTTGGAAAACATCATTATTCACAAAATACAAATGCAAGGTTAAACACTGGTGAAAATAGAATAAAAACATTTATTTATAGATGGGAGCAATATTTAAATCAAAGGATACCTAGACCTCTGGAAATATAAGCTTGAAGAGCTTGACACTGCAAGGTTATAGACATAATTGCCCATAATTAAGATGAAAGGAGCTTTTATGCAGAGCCAAAGTCATTTCTTACAACTGCAATTTCAAAGATTGTAGACTTCCATACTTATTACTTTTTTGTAGCTCAAATACAACTTAGACCTATGGAAATATGAAATTAAAGAGCTTGCTAATAAACCTAATTGCTAATAGTTGAAATGAAATAATTTCTTATGCACAATTAAGTCAGATTCTGCAACTGCAATTTCAAAGATTATAAGGTCCTATACTTTGGAAAATAAAATAAAAAATATTTGACAGACTACTTTATTGCAAGTGATAGAAGTGAAAATTACATAACCTCACAATCACATTGTCGGCCAACAATTGGATAATTTGCATGACAAAACCATGCAAAGAAAAAATATGAGCATGCTAACAGGGGAGTAGTGCAAATTCATAACCTAGTGTCTCATCTACATTAATTTTTAATATAGTGTCAAGGGTATTGCCCAAATTATCATTTGCTGTAAGTATTCATAATTCCAGAGGTCACAACAAAAGTACCAGGTTCCCATTTTTTTGTTTTTAATTGCAGTTCCTACATTGTTGAGATAGCAAAAATCTTTATCTTTAAAAAATCATTAACAGGACTTGGGTTTTGTCTTTTGGTCAAAGATCCATCAAAGGGAATAATATTTTTGGTGAGAATGGAAAATCCCAATTGGTGAATGTTGTAGGTTGAAAATCTAGATTTTGCATTACAATGGTAGACAAGGACAAGGGAAAGAATGCCTAGCAATTGAGGGTGTTTCTTTATAAGGCTCACAATGTTGTAGGGTGTCTTGCCTTGCTTATTAGAGGACTATAGATTCTTCTCGTTGACAAAAACCTATTATTGGAAAAGGGTAAGCGATGGAATTTGAACAATCCAAAAAAAAATTGTTTAGGTTTCCTAAGTCATATCTTTTTGTGGTTTCTTTGGCAGCACTTGTGTTTCAAGCATTTTCCTGCCTAAATAGGTGACATTTCTCCACATCGTGTTTTTACATGCCAAATTTATTCGGGAATGACTATTTTTTGCAATTAATATATGTCTACTAGGATTCATTCAGATCCATTTACATTTCTGCCTCAGTTCAAGCTATGGAAAACATTTTTGTCTTTTTATTTTTTATCAGTTTGTACAAGAAGATAAAGCCAAAGCCAAAATATTAATCTTTTGAACTGAAGGATGTTGGGGAGCAAGGGTCTACCTAGGGTCATGGTGCAAATTCCCATGTTGGTATGAAACTCATTACTATTTTTATTTTCATTAAAATATTTTGGAACCTATATTCTCAATATTATGATTTCTGTGTTAAAATTTGCTTCCCTAGTATTTGCACTTGTGTTTGAAGCATTTCCTTGTCGGAATAGTTGACATTTCCCCCTATGAACTGTTCCCTGTCAGAAACGTTTCTAAGAGATCAATAGGATTGTCAAGCTCATTGGTTCTGTAACAAACCAAATTCTATTGCTGTACTGACATGTGAAGTATCAGAAGGCTAATATTCCAGAGACCTTGCAATTCTATCCACTTCCATTCATATTATCGATGAGATAGTAGAAGTTTCCAACTTAATATGAATATTTATATTGTACTCGTCTTCCATAAGGGCTAAAGTTGCAAACATGACATAAATATGTATATTTTATTCAACTATTCAACGAGGGCTACCATTATTTTAGACTGTCCTCTAATGGAAGTTTCTAATATGATTTGTATGAGATTGCAATCCATTGTCCAACAAGGTCCTATTATGAATGGTGGTATGTTGTCACCACCCAAAGTGAGTGTTTTACAAACATGACAGGAATATGTGTATTGTACTCTAGTCTTTAACAAGAGATGTCATTCATTTTAAGCCTGTCATCGAATATCAGTTATATATATATTAACAAACTATGACCCATCATGCACTGAGTGTTTTTTGTTGCTATCAAAAGTAGGCTATTTACAACTAATGTTGTCTGTGTGTGAAATGTGCATTGAAAATGCTAGTGGAGTAAGAAGAAATACTTCTCAGAGAGAATTGTAGTAATTGATTGTAATTTTAATGTAGATATGCTAGAGTAGTTAGGGTAACAAATTAACTCAACCATAGAGTTAATTTGATATGGTTATTAACAGGTTTACTATTGGTGCTTTACGGGCTCAGTGTTTAGTTAATCCATGGTTTTTTCATATAATGTAGCCTACTTTAGTGAAGGGTGACTCCATTGAAAGATGAATTTGGGCCAAAGAATAGTAGATCTATTACTAGGATTTGGGTTTCCCACAAAGGTTTCTAAGATAGTTTATGGTGTCCATATATTGTTTCCTTTATGTGTTTCTATTATGTTTTTATTTATCTCTCTTTTTATAGCAGGGGTGTTAGACCTAAGGGAAGAGAACTCTTTGTAGCATAGTTTGTGTGGTTGTCTACGTGATGAGGTGTACTATTGAAAATGGTAGCAACTTACATCCATTGCCATAGAAGATGTTTCCAAGACTGATGAAGAGCTTCCAATAGAGTGCAAGGTGCGGTGAGAGCCCAAGTGGGCACCTAGAATACTAAGCCGAGAAAAACATGGGACAAGTAGCGCAAGTTAAATCACCGGTCAAGTTATGTAGCCAAATAAAGTCAATTTAAATTAATTTTTAATTAAATATACAAGAGTGAGTATCTACTCTAAACATAATGAGAAATTTCCCCTTTATCATATTTACATAGAAAAATTGTCTAGCGCGCATACTATTACAACAAGGGTAGCAGAGATGTTAGGGTCCCACCCTAACCCCCTTATCTATGTAATGGGACCACGTCATAGTCAAGAGTCAATAAAGCCCATATTAATAATTGTAAGTGGTTAATCCGCAATTAATAACGGAACCACAGTTAGTTGCAAATGGGCCGTAGTATTAGATAGATGGTATTAGTAATATGCGGTATTGGCCCGTGGTATTGCACGTAGGAGTCATATATAAAGGATAGAAACTCCCTGCGAGGAGCATCATGTCTTATTTTATAATCGAGCTCTTCTCTATTCGAGGTTGCCCCCTTGAAGAGGCAAGTGAACATTACTCTCTGAATAATAAAATCATTGCTATTCTGTGTTCTGGGTATCTTTTCTTCGCACATTCTGTGTTCTGGGTCTCTTTTCTTCGCATATTCTGTATTTGGGTATCATTTGCAGGTTAAGAGCATAACAAGTGGT
>APFE030920767.1:229567-251207 GCA_000404065.3 Pinus taeda | reverse complement strand
AGGGTAGTAAAGGAAACTCATGATGAGAACAAAATAAATATTAATCATGATTTCATAGACTCTAATGTTGGATCAAAGAACCACCATGTTCCAAGCATCGATATGAGGAAGTTTTATGGCAAGGATCGCGGAACATGGATACTATAGATGGAGAAATTTTTCGATCTCCATAATGTGAAAAACACATAAAAGGTACGCATTGCAACTTTATATTTGGAACGAAATCAGTTTGTATGGTATCGATGGCTTTTCTCTCATAAACACATTGTCACTTGGGCTAATTTTACGGATGAAATGATAGCACATTATGAGGATACAAAAAGCAACACTTTTTTCAGCCAATTGATAAATCTCAAACAAAAGGGTTCAATGATCGACCACATTGAAGACTTCCAAAAATTGAATATAAGGGTAAAAGATATTCCAGAGGAGCATAGGATTGATATGTTCATAGGGACTTTAAAAGATAATATCCAACATGAAGTTCACCTTTGGGAACCATATTCATCGGAGAAGGCATTCAGGTTGGCAAGAAAAATGGAAAGAAAAATTATGGCAACAAGGAAGCCTACCACTCAAAATCATAAAGAGGAAGTGTTGTTGCCCCTAGCCATCTACAACCTACAAGGTTGACACCACAAAAATTAGAAGAAAAAAGAGCAAAAGGGCTTTGTTATAGTTGTGACAGCAAATACACTAAAGGTCATAAGTGTGCAGAGAAGAAATTATTTTACATAGATTGCGAAGATGAGGAATAAAAGGAACAAGAAACATCAAAATAAGAGGATATACACCAGGAACAAACCCTAGAAACAGAATAAATGAATCCGACCATATCTAGTAATGCATTGGCTAGAATTACCACTCTTCAAACTATCAAAATAGAAGGGCATATCAAGAAGAAAAAGGTAATAGTGTTGATTGATTCGGGAAGTACCCATAATTTTTTTCATTATAAGATAGCCAAAGAATTGAATTTCTTCTTATATCCAACACCAGAGTGTCAAGTGCTGGTTGCAAGTGGAGGAACCATAAATTGCTCAGGAAAGTTCCATAATGTCAAGCTATCGATGGGAGAATATGTATTGAATAGCCCAATGCTTTCCACTCCAATGGGTGGTGTTGATGTTGTACTAGGAGTCAAATGGCTACAATTCTTGGGTACAATAGCTTTTAATTTTCAAGAAATTTTCATGAAATTCACTTTAGAAGGAAAGGAAGTTGAATTAAGGGGTATCGTAGGGAAACCAGGAAAGATAATCAGCTCTAATGGAATGACAAATCTTCTAAAGAAAGAAAAACGAGGTATAATTGCACAATTATGTTCACTAGAGGTTCCCACATCGAAATCATTCATTTCTCCAGATCTCCAAAATGTCTTGGACAATCATTTTGTTATCACTCAAAAGTCTTCCCTAGAAGTTATAAAAAGAAGGAATAATCTGAGGTAACCACAAACCTAATCTTTTAGACTCGGGTTCTAGCCAACCTAAGTCCAGAGAGGGCTCTCTCTTTATAATTTAACTTTGTTTTGGTGGGATTTTAGGCTAGTTCTTAGTGCTCATAAGGTTTTAATTTTGGTTGGGTGGTGGAATTCTAGGAATAGATGGACAGATCAAGGCTTTCAAGCCATTTGGCTATGGAGTCAATCAAAGGATGGCTTAACTAGATCAAATCAATCACTAAAGGAAGATTTCACAGGGCAGGCTACCAAAAAAAAAGGCAAATCTTCAAGTTCAAATGGATGAGGTAGTCCTGACCAGGGTGAAAGGGCAATGAAGAATCCTTAAAGCAAGATCAAGATGAATAGCAGGAGGTGATCATGAGCAAATGGAAACTAAGAATCCTTTACTATAGTCCTACGGGGGTAGCTACAGAAGTAAGGAAGAAATTAAGAATTCCTAGAATAAGATAGTTTAGCATAACACATTAAGAATGTAAAATTCAAGACAAAGAGCATTTAATCCAGTTATGAAATATCATTCTTAGTTTAACATTCAAATTTCATAGACACACATATGATTATTTATAAACATGAAGAGAAACAATAATACACATAAGATAGACAATACTTATTTGAGTTCTGCTTTACACAAGAACCCTATGAAATGTCTTTACTTTATTCCTTGATCCAGCAAGCCAATCTAGTCTTCATTACAATTGCTCCTTAACTCGAGAAGAAAATGTCTATAGAAATGTCTTTGAATCCACACTCAATACTTCAAAAGGTGAAGTATTTATACGAAAAGTATTTAAAAAACATCTTAAAACAATATAAGAATTAATCTAGGAAATCAAAATATCTTCAAGTATGAAGATAGAGACAGATGGAAAACTGCATCATGCTATCCATTTTATTGTGGTTGTGCTAGCTATTGTAGTTGCACTTGAGCCCTTTTAACTTGGCTGATATGTGTATGCTGGAATCTTCTTTGTCTTTAACCTTTGACTGATACTCTTTACCTGTTACTCTTTGACCCTATTTACCTATTTTCGTTTGGCTGTCATTTAGATTTACTTTGGTAACTTATAGTAAATCTATCACATTTTTCCACCATTCATCTTCACGTAACTTTATTTTGAGCATCCTTCTATATATCTCGTCTGCCTTAGTGTCTTGGCCAAAATTTGGCTTGGTGACAAATAGACTCTTAACTTCATGCTCTAGGAAGAACAAATTTTTTAAAGTATCATATAATACATTTTCTATTGGAAACGCTTTCTCCTGAAGTGCTTGCCTATTCTCTGGACAATTTCTCTAGTCTGTCAACATAGTCCGATTGGATCATAAGTTTTTCATTGATTACCATGGGATTGGGAAGGCCTTTATCCCTCAAAATTTGAAGCTTTTCCATGAATCTGTCAATACCAATCTACATGTTATGGAATTTTTTCTCTAGATTGAGCATAAGGATTCTTTTAGTCATAACCTTTTTGACTTGGATGATGGTTTCAGTTCTGTCCTCCACACCAATTTCAGTTAGTTCCTCCCTGTTCTTGGTGTTCAAGAATTGGATGAGTTGATCAGCCTCTTCAGGCTAGTCTCCCAGGTCTTCCTTGATCTTTTGTATTGCTTCAGTGGCCATTTTTACCAGTTCTACTTGCTTGAATATGGCTTGAATTGATGGCCAAACATCATTGATAGAGTCAATGATGTTGGCCCAAAGCATTTCCTTAGCTTCTCCTAGTGCTTTTTGCAATGTTAAATATTTTTCAAGGAACTTTATCCTCTCACCTATCCTTAGGGATTTCTATGCTTCTTCTTTCTATTGTATTTGAGCAAGCTTAGAGTTAGTTTCTAGGCTTTCTATTTTCTCCTTAAGATGTTTTAGCTTAGTAGCCTGGATGTACATTTCCTCCATGGCTTTTACTAACTCTGATGTCTTTTCTATTGATGTACCTGTAGTTGTAGACTCAGTTGTCATTGACAGTGATGTAGCAAGTGGAGTTGTTGGTGCTAAAGAGGCTGCCAATGTTGAGGGAACTACAGTAGATACTATAAGAATAACAATCTATGGAGCGGCGGCCAACTCACTCTGTTTAGACTAAATAAATGCATCTAACTATTTCTCAGTTTCATTTAGCTGATTATTTAGCTTCAGGACCAAGTCCATAATCTCTTCTTGTTCCTTCTGAGTCTCTAAAACTTCTGTTGTTTGTGGATGATGGAGATGTGGAATTTTGGGCTACTTTTTCGAAGCAGTTATGTCATCATTCTTCTTTTTAGTTAACCTTTCTACAGCCTTAACATCTTTGGGATCATGTCCCAACTCTATGATTAAGCCCTCTAAGGACTTGATCCTGGTATCATTGTCCTGTGAGGAGGCCTTTCCTAGTTGAAACCATGCTAATATATTATTCAAGGAATTCTGTAGCTAGTGGGTTGTAATGGCTTTGCTTGTTAGAGTGGAATATACCATCTCTCCTGTCTGTTTATGCAATTCAATCTGGTCAATAGGATGTATGTCCTTTTCCAGCACTTCAAAATCTATCTTCTAGTAGTTAGTTGTTGATATGGGATGTTGAGTGGTGGGCTTTAGAAAATTCATCTGTATTTTTCCTTCTTTCATATCAAAGGCTGACATAAGCCTTGTTTAGTTGGTGGGAGCCATTTTGAGGTACTGTGCATAACTTTGGGCTTTTAACCTGTCATTCCTGGCCTTCATTTCCTTATACTTTTCTACGATATCCTAGTCTTGGTCAGCTAAAATATTTAATGAGGATTCTTCCAAACTTTGCTATTTTTCCAACATCTGAGCCTTTGATGTGCAAGGTTCTTATGTTCCCCTAAAGGGAGTAGCATGCCTGCTCCCTTCTCCTTTTGTGCTTGTGGCTCCAACTGCCTCTTATGTGATTTCTTGCTCAGAGAAAGGATTTAACCTTTGCCTTTTGACATAAGTTTGTGAAATTGCTCTGCCTGAAGGAGTGGCCTCCTCCCTGTCTCTTTTGGGGTTCTTCTCCTCATTTAGAGGAGTCTTCACAGTAGGGGAAGCACTCATGATATGCTCTGGCAGTCTTTTTTGAGTCAATTCTTCTGATAAGTCTGGTTGATCTGACTCTTCTTGAACCTGGGGTCCTTCTTTTGCTTCTTGTTCATTATCTGCTTGTGATTCCCTTTGGGCTTGGGATTCTTCTGGTACCTGTATGAAATAATGTTCATCAAGTCTCTTCCCTAGATCCATTAATGCATTTTCAACAGCAAGCTTAGTGTTATCTCTGTCTACTAGAGTATTCTCCACCCATTCTAGCTGATTTGCATATTTTTCTACCTCAGGGATTTTGTGGTGGATATAGGGAGACAACTTGTTTTTATGTCTTCTATTGCAGATGAAATCAAAGGGGTCATATCTCCATATGAAGATTTGTTTTAGTTTGAGCCTTTGAAGGATCTCTTCCAACTTCTCAACTATTGCACATAAAGGGGCCTAGTTGATCTTTGATTATGAGTTGAGCCTTCTTCCTGGCTTTTACAAAATGTACCTTATTTGAATTGATTATCTGCCTATAGTACTCCAGAGAAAATAACCTCATTGGGAGGTATCTGGGTAACTTGTATGGTACTAACTCACAACCATAGATCCTAATTTTTGTGTGATTTTGGTACAAGTACCAATCTCCCACTTTGTACTGTTTTGGAAGGTGTAGGATCCTCCTGATATCTGAACTGATCCTTGGAGGAGGACTTCCTAACAACATGGTCATTGTTGGGTTGTGTTATATTCTTTCCCTGACTCAACCCACGTAGTGAACCGAGGGGGTTAGAGGGGGGGCCTTTGTTGCGTCGATTGCGTAGCGGAGGGGTCACAGGGGGGCCAATGGTTTTCGTTCCATGGTATTGGATGCTGCATGCATAAATATGTATTGTAACATTGAAAGGAACATAATGGAAAATCAAGCTAGTAGTCCCAGTTTTGGGATCCAATCGGAAATCTCTGTATATATGTGTTTTATGTGTTATGCTCTCACATTTTTATTTTTTTTGTGATTTAGAATTCGTATGCAGGTAATTTCTGTACGGGGTTAAAACCTACAGTCACTACATGATGAAGAAAAAGGTCTATGAAGTCTATGTATGGATATGGTGATTCATATTTGTGGATCAAAGGAGTCCAAAAGACTACTGACCTAGGGTTTCCTCTGGTATCAAGTTTTTAAAGAGTAAATGAGAATTTATCAACTTGATAATATAACAAACGATGGTACAAAACTGACGAATGCTTGAATACTCTTTCATTGTTAATTCTCAAGAACTAATCATGCATTTTATGTGCTATGAATTTGGCATAATCATATATGAGGGCATGGGGCTGTCCTATGGTAAAAATACATGAAGGCTAGAGTGATTTCATCAACATACTCACTTGTAGTATAGCCTAAGACACTAGATATCATTGACACAATGTCCTCGCCAAGTTTAGAAAATACGGTAGCTACATCTGGAGGGGGTTCTATTAGGACATGCTTTCCCTCCCTGATGAAGATATGAAGCATTTCAACAAGTCTGGCAGAGGTAATCTTGGAGAATTTGTCTAGCAGATCTCTAATGGAAATTGGGGTCAGATTTTGTCCTGGTTGTAACTACAACATTTCGTTGATCGATTGAGAAGTGATGGTGAAAAGTACATTATGGTCAGGGGACATCACTACTCTTTGGCTGGGACTGTAGTTTGTATGGCAATAGTGACCAATTTCAGGAAAGATATGCACTGAAGGGAATTGGTACTTGGGTAAATTAGACTCCTAAAGACCTATTTTATCTGCATGGTTTAAGTATTGTTCTCTGCACTAGCAGCCTAATTTCAATGGGGATTCATGGAAAGATGTGTCCTTGATTTGAAAGTCTTTTTCTGCCAAAGGAAGATGGTCTAAATCCAGATGGGGAGTGGTAATTGGTCAGACATCCATTGCAAATGGAGTGGCCATTCTTAGTTCTTGGATATTTAAGAATGGGGAAAAGGGTTTTCAATGAAATTGTGGAAATTTGGTTCAACTACAGAGCAGTTGTGGGTTTGCAGGAGTTCTTTTACTTAATTACTTAATAACTTCAAGAAATTGAGTAACAGTTTTAGGAATGAGACAGGGTTTCTTAGTGTATTTGGATAAATACCTAGAATTTAGGCTCTGATGGGTTGGCGAGTGGCTATGCATAGTTTGCAGGTGGTTTATTTGAGCTGGAGGGTCGACTGGAAGTTCAATGGCGACTGCAGGTCGGCGGTTGGACATGGGATGGTAGTTGGACATCATATGTCGCTTGCATGGATGTTTGAGCGTCTTTTTCATGGTAAAACCAAAAATAATAAGTTTTTTAGTTTTATTTTCAAAGTCAATTGTTTGGCTAGCACACGGGGAAAAAGGGTACGTTTGGCTTTTAGCAGGATATGGCATGTTTTGTTGTTTAGCGGGAGGCAGTAAGTGGGTTTGATCTCATCACCTTTGGGGCTAGAGTGGTTTCGGGGGATGTCACCTGATGCCACTTATCAGGCACCACATAGCATCGAGGCCCAAAAGAAAGTTGTGCATATCTAACGGGTAAAGGTCGAGCTTTGGTGGCCGCCTAATATGATCGTCCACTGTTGGATCGATGGGAAGCCAATCGCACGGTGGTCGGGGTTGGGAGTTGTATGAAGGGGAATGGAGGGGGCCCAACCAATGATTAAGAGTAGCGAGTTTTAATCAAAAATGGATTAAAGACGGGTTTAGGGTGTTGAGGGTAATTTCATTGGCAGAGGGTTTTGGCTACTAATTAATTACTGATTGATTAATTAACCCATCAGTTGTGTTATTTTATTAATAAAGTTTATTTTTCAAACTTTTTGGAGGTGGGGAATTAATATAAGGGATTTGTTATATAGCTATACAGGAAGGGTTATTGCTTTAGGGATTTAATATATATAAAGTTAGAAATTGATAATGAAAATTAGGGCGCTAAGTGTAATGTTGTTCATTCCTTTGTTTTGTCATAAACACATTATACGTAGGCTTAAAGTGTTTTTTTTTGGGTCTTTTGAGGAAAGGGGTCTTTTCATGGGGGATAATCACTTTTCATAAGATAATAAGGTTTTATCTTTAGAGAAAAGGATTTTATTAGGGGAAAGTGATTTTTCCTTAGGAAGATGGTACTTTTTCTTAGGAAAAGGGGTTTGTTTGGGACTATGAGTGAATTGAAGGGGGTGAATGTTCATGAGGGGAATTTTAGTACTTAAGACCTATAAGTCATTAGTTCGAGTGTCTAGTTCCTATAGAAGTCAGAGAAATTCTTTGAGCCCCTTTGACTAAAGATTTTGGGTACTTAAGACTTTTTATTGGAAATTAGTTAAGTGAAAGGTGTAATGAGTGAGGAAAGTTAATCAATTTGACTTTGTGAACTTGATACATGCCCACTTTTCATCCATACTTAGAACATTGATGATAAAGGTGATCAATATGCTTTTATCTAACAATCATCATAATTCTGCAACCTTTCTTCTACTTACCCACCTACTTATCCTACCATTTTTTCTTTTCTTTATTAGGGTGAACTTAAGTTGGCAAACCCTTATCAAAACATTTTCTTTTCTTTTACAATAGTAATCTATCTAAGTCTAACCTTATTACATCTCATGGCTCAGATTAAATAGTTGAGCTCCTTTTATTCACTCTACCTAATCTAATTATCTGCCGAGATTACACTATTTGGTCAGATTTTATTCTCTATCTATAATGAAAAAATTGAAAGCATGAAATAGTCAAGTTTAAACATTTTGACTATCATGGATTGTGGCAAAGGTAACAAGATACACGCAATCATTTATTCTGCATCAAAAGTAACTAGGAGTGGCATTTTGACTTGCACACTTTCATGGTCTTTTCTTTTCTTGGGGTTCATTTTTTCATCTTTTTTGATCTTTTTATTCTTTTTGTCCTTTGATTTTTCTTTTAGGACATACCCTCTTTACATTTTTTTATTTTTTGAATATGGAAAACATTTGCAAAAAAGTAAAGGTATGTACATATTATAGGTTCAATCTCAGCCATTCAAAAATTATGACTCCTATTGGTATAGGAGCCTAATAGTGACTCCACTTGGGGATGGCATTTCCTTGTGAAATGTCAAGAAATTGTAGATCAATGGCCTTCTGAATTATTGTGATGTTCTTCTGCAACATTTTCCTTTTAACTTTTCTACCTTATTGCTATTTATGACAGTGAAACTTTTGAAGCTTAGGGCCTTCTCTTCAGGCTTCAACTCCAAAAATAACGATCCAATTAACACTAAACATTTTGAAAAATAGAATGTGTACAATTGGTTAGTGAAATCAGTAACTAGGATCTATATAGTTCTTAAGCATTTGACCATTAACTAGTCCTCCTTTTACTTCTGTTCCATCTAATTCTTTGAGTAAAAAAGCATTATTGCCCTTGAAAGCATAAATTATATAAGGGCCTTTCCACAGGAAGTCAAACTTCCCGTGTTTACCTTTATCCTCCCTTCTTGAGTCCCATTTAAAAACTTTATCTCCTGGGTAAAAATCTTTTGCCTTGGTCCTTTTGTCAAATGCTTTCTTGATTCTTTCATGCACAATCTGGGATTTGATAGACACTTCTTCCCTGGTCTGTTGTAAGTGAATTATTTGGTTGATTCTCCTTTGAATATCATTTGGCTCAACTTGCACTTCTTGGAGTAATTTCATCATTGGTGTTCCTAAAGAAGATGGGAAAAAAACCTCCATTCCATAAACTAATTGATAAGGACTGGTGCCAATGGATTTCTTTGTGATCAGCCTATCTGCCCACAATGCATTTACTAGCTTCCTGTTCCAGGTTTTCTTGTTATCCTCCAACAATTTTTTGATGATGTTCACTAAGATCTTGTTGGAAGACTCTGCTAGTCCATTTCCTTGGGGATAGTAGGTTGTGGAGTGACCCAGGGTTGTATGATATTTGTTACAGAAATCAATAATTCTCTTGGATTTGAAAGCTACTGCATTGTCAGTGATGATTTTGGTGGGGCGTCTGAATCTGGACAAAATTTTGGCCTCAAGGAAGTTTATTATGATAGCATCAATGTCTTGTCTTGAGGGTATGGCTTCTATCCACTTTGTGAAATAATCTGTAGCAGTCAAGATCCATCTATGTTGGCTAGAGGAAGGTGTATAGATTTCTCCAATGAATTCAAGACCCCACTGTTGAAATGGTGTTTCAGCAGATATTAGCTTCAAAGGTAATGGTAAAAGTTTTTTCTTTCCTTCAAAAATCTGACATTTTATGACATGAGGTTATGAATTTCTTTATATCAGAAAACAAAGAGGGCTAGTAAAAACCGGCTCGTAGGATCTTGTCAGCTATAGTTTTCTAGTAAATATGTCCCCCACAATCACCTGCATGAAACTCCTGTAATATTTTGTCAGATTCTTCTTTTAATAAAAAGTTAAGAAGGATTCCTTCATGATTTTTCCAACATAAAGCATTGTCAATTATGCAAAACTTCAAAGATTTCATTTTTAAGAACCTACTTTCAATCCTGGATAGTTCTGGAGGAGCTTGTAAATTTTGTAGAACTTATATAATATCAGCATAACATGGTGAGTCAATAAAGGCCTAGCTGATTGGTGGAGTCGCCATCTCCTCTTCATTATCCAATTCTGTAATCAAATTTATGTCTAAGGCCTAACAGTTCAATTCAGCCATGAGCTTGGCTAAACCTTGGCCTTTGATCAATTTAATAGGTTTAATTTCTAAGTCATATTCTAATATAGTAGTTATCCATTTCCCTCTCTTCCCATCTAGACCATCATGTGTTAGGATGTCTTTGAGTACAGCATTGGGAACATAAGCTATTACATGAGAATATAGGATGTAAACTTTGAAATCTTTGATGGCTTTGACTAGAGAAAAATCTTGCTTTTCCATTATATTGTACTTTAAAGGTGCGTCCCTCAGGGATTTGCTAAAGAAGGCAATGGTTTTTTCAAAACCCTGATCATTCTTCTTCAGTAGGACTGCAACAATGGTGTGTTCTGAGGCGAAAGAAAATATAATGAAATCCCTATCAAACATTGGACTAATTAGAATTGGTGTTTGTGTCAACGCTAGATTAATATCTTCGAAAGACTTCTTAGCCTCAAGTGTCCATTAAATAGTTAAAGCTTTCTTCAGCATGTTATTTAATAATCTAATTAGTTCTACCAGGTTAGAAATAAATCTTCTCAGAAATTTTATTTTACCTAACAAGGCTTGTAGTTCTATGATGCTCCTAGGATGTGGTATCTATAAGATGGCTTCAATTCTTGCAGGATCTATTCAGATACCATATTTAGAGATTATATGGCCTAACAGTTTTCCCTCTTCCAACCCAAATAAAGTTTTTTAGGATTCAAAGAAATTCCATACTTCCTACACTTGGTGAAGACCTGAAGACCTGCCTTAAATGACCCAGGTGTTGTTGATCAAATTTAGAGAATACAATGATATCATCTAAGTATATTACAAGGAAGTCATGGATTTCCTTATAAAAAGCTATATCCATAGCTCTTTAAAAGGTGACCCCTGCATTCTTTAACCCAAAAAGCATCTTCACATACATGAAAGTTCCCCAAGGAGTGGTGAATGCAGTCTTTTCCTAATCGTCTGGGTGGACTAAAATTTGTTTATAACCAGAAAACCCATCTAACAGTGAGATTTTGGTCGAACCCACTACCCTTTGTAATATGTAATCCATCTTGGGAAGGGGGTAGTTATCTTTGAGTGAAAATTTATTGAGATTCCTAAGGTCAACACATAGTCTAATTTCACCAATTTTCTTTCTTGTGGGAACCAAATTAGAAACCCAATCAGAGAATCTACATGGTGTTATGATCTTGGCTTCGTACAATTCTTTTGATTTCCTTTTCAATAGAAGGAAATAGAAGAGGATTAATCCTTCTAAGATTTTGTCTAAAAGGTTTCTAGTTTTCTTTTAAGGGGATGGTGTGTTTCCTTATGCTGGTGTCATAGGACTTGAGGTCCTCATAACTCCAAGGAAAAACATCTTGGAATTGTTTTAGCAATTCTATGTATTTCACTTTAAGTTCTATCAATTTAGGATCTTCCTCAGAGCCTATGTTACACTCCTCTATGTCTGATTTTAAGGGTTCCATTTTTGGCTTTCTAGGGACATCGTTTGAATCAAACAAGTCCTCCAAATGAGTTCATCCTTTGGGAAAAAAAAAAATTGTCTTTGAGATTGATGATTTCAGAGTCTTCATCAATTATCTCATCAATTTCAATTTGCTTTAAGTTTTGAATATCTAATTTTGTAAACTTTGTGGGATGGAATCTATCTATCTCTTCTTCTTCTAATTTGTAAATTTCTATATTATCTGTAAAATCAAGATCTAATGTTATGTCAGTACCTATGTTGCTATTTACAAATTCATCATCTAAAGTTAGAAAATTATTTATTTGTTGGTCATTAGAGAATACTTGCCATTTTTTCAAGTTGTCAGGGATAGCAGGTCTGTGCCTAACCTCAGTAATGTACTGATGGTTAGGTTGAAATGGTAACTTGCAAGTGCTAGCAAACATAGCTAAACTATGAGCTTGCATATTGTGTTTTCTTGGGATGATTGCAAGCTTAGTTTCTAAAAAAGTATTTAATATTTCTACAACTGTTCCTCTATAAAAAGCTAACCTAGGATCTCTAGTCATATATACAACATTGATTTTTTTGATAACCAACTCAGAATCTCCCATAATAGAAACTCTTATGGCTCCTAACCTTTTAACCAATTTGAGACCTAAAAGAAGTGCTTCGTACTTGGCCATGTTGTTAGTGCATTTGAAGTTTAACCTGTAGGCATGACCCTCTGAGTGATCATTCTATAAATTGTAAATCCACACTCCTGCTCCTGCACCTAGTTTGTTCACTGAGCCATCAAATTCAAGATGCCATAGTATTAAAGTTCATAATTCTTACTATCTTGGGTAACAAAATATTCTTTAACTAAGGTATCTTCATCATCTTTATTATCTGAAAGCTCTTGAATTTGGACAATTTGATTTTCTACTACAACTGCAATTTCTTTTGGTTCTGAATTAATGTTGTTTGAAGTGTCTTCTTGGTTTGTTTCAACATTATAAAGAATGAAAGAATCAATGTCAGAATGCATGGAATATATAGGAAATTTTTGAGGCCTAGCTTGGCTACTCACTACATACTTCATCAGAGTCTCTCTGTACAGTTTTTTAGGATGTACAAATATTGATATTGTAGCATATGACATGTCAAGTTGCAGAGATCCTTGGAGTTTAGCACCCCATGATCTATACAATAGCATGCCATATTTAGGTGGTATATCAGCAACAAATATGTCCCTAAGAATGGTCTTAGCAAGGTATTGCACTAGGGAAACACACAAGTCCTTTATAAGTCCTAGGCACTTAACTTGAATTGAATCAAATGAAAACATGTCCTTGTAAGGCCTAGTGATATCCAAGTTCAGTTTCTCCATAACAGATTTAGGCATTAGATTGTGTGAAGCCCTAGAGTCTAGCATAGCATTGTGTAGGATTTTGTCATGGATGTTAAGGCTAATGTAAAAGGGTGGTATCCCTCCTTCCACTAGTTTTCCATTAACATCAGGACCGAAAATTAACTCAGCATGATCATCAAATAGGTTAACAGAGTCTTCATTCTCAACGAAGTTTAAAGATTTTCTTATTTGAGATTTGTAAGTCTCATGTTTAATCAGCTCTATTAAGGGAATTGATATTTTCAATTTGGCTACCTCTGTCCCCAAATTGAAAGGAAAAGGGGATTTCTCTATTTGAATGTTTGGAATTTTACCAGTAGAGTTTAGAGTAGTTTGTTCTTCTTTTTCATTGTTTAGAGTCTTTTTTAGTGGATTTTCTAATATAACTTCTGGAGACTGTTCCATTGTTCCCTTGGAGGGAACTGAAGTGGTGGGTTGCTCATTAGAAGGATGGTCATTGGTTACATCTACGATGGTGGGACTGGGAGGGTTCTGATTTGGTCTGGAGAGGATTTGGAGAGATTTTGTAACTAGAACTGCTTTAATTTTCTTAGGCTGATTCGGTACTGCTTTCTTGTTTTGCTCCAGAGCATCAATGTTCTTTTTGCTCCTCAAATTGTACTGTTTATGCACTTCAAAGATAGCAGAATCATACCCTTGCTTGTAGTCAAATGATTCTCCAATTTGGGTCTGGAACTACTAAAGCATGTGTTATTCCTGATCATCTCGAGTCAGGAAGACAATTTCCTCCTCATCTAATCCCATTAAGGTAATTTGTATATCTTATTCAGGGTCTTCTAAATGGGAAGTTTCAGCGTAGTTTTCTTGAAAAGGAGGCCTAATGTTCTGATCAGGTCCATTTTTTCCAGTGTTTTTGTTTTGATTCTTTCTAAAATTTGGATTTCTCATTGGACATGCTTGTTGGTTGTCCGAGTGAGGCTTTCTTTCGATGTTCTTCATCCTATCCATTAGTTTTTCCATTCCTTTGGCTAGGGCATCCATTTTAAGGTCAAAGGGTATGGTTTCATCTTTCAAGGGTGCTTTTCATTCATTCCTAACCCTAGCTCTTTTTGCTAGCAGATTAGCTTCTACACTAACTGCTACACTATGCATATCTTCCAGAGTTGGTGGATTTCTTTCTCTAAGTTGAAATTCCATATCAGTGTCAAACCCATTTGGAAACTTTATCATAGCTAAGCTAGGTGGGGGTCTAAGGTCGGCTAGTATTGCATTGTAAACACTATTAAATCTAGTACAGTAGTCCTGAACTGTTTCGTTTGGTCCTCTCCTAATGTTTTCATACTCTGAAAGAATTTGAAGAGGGTTCTTTTTCTTTTCCCATCTATGTAAAAAATGTTGGTAAAAAACTTTTAAATTATCTATACTATTGTTAGGCAGAGATCTAAACCATGTTCTCACATCGCCAGCTAGAGTTTGAGCAAAACTTCTCATTTGGATATCTACAATATCAATTTCATGTAATTCAAAATGATTTTTCATATTTCTTGTATGTTTTTGTGTTGTGTGGGATCATGTGCCATCAAATAGGGTAATTTTACTCTCGTAGTCTTGTGGCATGGCACCTTGTGGAGGAGGCATTGTTATAGACATATTTGGGCACTGTAACCCCAATCATATATGTCCATAAACCAAGGGCTTCTGAGTCCTTAAAAGTGTTGTTTCACACCCTAAAGGAACAAGGTCAACTGATTACATCATCTCCCATAAGTTCTCCATGGAAAACTGCTCAGAACTGGTCAAACCTGGACCATACAGACTGCTCAGTGCTAAGGGTGTGATGCATCTCACCTGCCACATGGAAAAAGTGCGATGCATACTGAAAATCCCTTCTCTAGGGTGTGATGGGTGAGAGTAGAAAAATGGCAAAGATAGTTTTCAAGGTGGATGATCATGGAATCTTCCAGAAACTTCTCCTATGAGACTTGCCTCTCTGAATTCGCCCAAGCATGAGTAAGAGATCCTGAATCTCCATGGAACCAAGAACTATTAGAGAGAGGACACTAATCAAAATCCCAGAAGCTAACTCACCCCACTGCAAATATCTATATATGGATCCCTCATCCCAGAGATCCAAAGGCTGGAATCTTGTATTTTGTAAGGAAGTCATGTTGGTTTCTTGGTGGAATATCATAGTATTGGGTGATCTAAGCTTTTCATGAGGTGAAGAAGGGCTTTCATGCTGGGAGGATGACGATGGGTCAGATCAATGGGTTGTAATCCTCTCTTCTACTCTTTCTATCAACAAAGCTATTTAAGTTTTCCTCCACATTCTTGTATGTTTGATGATATATGCATTTGTGTGGTAAATATATATTTGGTCCTATATTGTTTATGATCGTAGATCTTTGTACTTTGAAGGTATTATGCTGCTTTGACTTTACAGGTGCTCTTTGAAATGGGGTAAGCAAGGAAGGAGCGACAAAGATCTGTCAAAGGGCAGAAGAAACAAGGAAGGAGCCAAGTGAAGACTGAGATTGGTACTCTCTGCTTCTCTCCCATCTACTTCTCATAAAGGAAAACGAAAGTAACTTTAGTTTGTTTGTTTCTAAGATAGCTACCCATCTTAGTGGGACTAACAGCTCTAAATGGACACTAGATTTCTCGATAACAAAATGGAAACCCCGCTGGGGAGTGAATAGCTTGTTTGCTTGTCTAGATTTATTTGCTTTATAAACTATAGATGGAGCTTGAAGTTAAGCCAGCTAGCCTTCGAACTGCATTTGCTATGCAAGTGTGTTATAAAAATATTTGGGCACTGCAACCCCAATCATATATGTCCATAAACCAAGGGCTTATGAGTCCCTAAAAGTGTTGTTTCACACCCTAAAGGAACAAGGTCAACTGATTACATCATCTCCTAGAAGTTTTCCACAAAAAACTGCTCAAAACTAGTCAAAACTGGACCATACAGACTGCTCAGTGCAAATGGTGCGATGCATCTCACTTGCCACATACAAAAAGTGTGATGCATACTAAAAATCCCTTTTGTAGGGTGCGATGGGTGAGAGTAGGCAAATGGCAGAGACAGTTTGCAAGGTGGATGATCATGGAATCTTCTAGAAACTTCTCCTGTCACACTTGCCTCTTTGAATTCACCCAGGGATGAGTAAGAGATCATCAATCTCCAAGTGGAACCAAGAACTATTAGAGAGAAGACACTAATCAAAATCCCAGAAGCTAGCTCACCCCCCTGCAATCATCTATATATGGATCCCTCATCCCAGAGATCCAGAGGCTGGAATATTGTATCTTGTAAGGAAGTGATGTTGGTTTCCTGGTGGAATATCATAGTGTTGGGTGATCTAAGCTTTTCATGAGGTGAAGAAGGGCTTTCATGCTGGGAGGATGACGATGGGTCAGATCAATGGGTTGTAATCCTCTCTTCTACTCTTTCTATCAATAAAGCTATTTAAGTTTTCCTCCACATTCTTGTATGTTTGATGATATATGCATTTGTGTGGTCAATATATATCTGGTCCTATATTGTTTATGGTTGTAGATCTATGCATTAGGCTACCCATATTAGTGGGACTAGTAGCTCTGAATGGACACTAGATTTCCCGATAACAAAATGGCGACTCCATTGGGGATCGAATAGCTTGTTTTCTTGTCTAGATTTGTTCGCTTTATAAACCATAGACGAAGCCTGAAGTTAAGCCAGCTAGCTTTCAAACTGAATTTACTATGCAAGTGCAAAGTAGATCAATGTCGCTTCATTCCATCTCCAGGTTTTGTTTATAAACTAAACAATTGATTTGCAAACATCCTAATTTCCCTAGTGGTGGCTCAAGTAACGTCATTAGATCAGCCCCTGTGGTTTACATTTATTGACTATCATTAGCTCGACTTAAATCCCTGAACTAAGCTACAAACTGTGACCAAAAACCAAGTTAAAGTCTCGTCCCTGGACCATCGCACCTTCTCCTCTTGGCAATCTGGATGCATCGAACCTCCCGTGTGCAGTAGGTGAGATGCATCCCTATTTCCCTGTGTTACATATGTGATGATTAGATGAGACTATTTCTGCCTCCATATTTTGGTTTTTTCTTCACTCTCTTCAGCTTTATTCAAGATTTTTGCTATCTGTGATCAGTATACCACTGTCGAAACTCACTTCCTTTGCATTATTCAACCTCCATTGTACAAATAATTGTGAATGTTTTTGTGTATTGTTCTCCAGTTACAATTCTCTTTTACAAAGAAGTAGCTTAGTCAAACTATCGTCTTTTGATTTGGAAGTGTCGCAAGTGTCGTTTTCAATCAAAGAAAAGAATCCTACTATTCTTGATGGTCGGTTACACTATTACTCTTGTATTTGATTTGAATTAATAGTTTTCAAGTGTCGAAAGCAGTTTTCAATTCAAAATCGCAATGTGTCATCATTATCTCCGTTTCATCTTTTGAAGAGAAAATTGTTAGTACTGTCGCTTTGAAAAGATAATTCAAATTTGTACTTAGCATTCTTTTTTCATTCACAGATTAAGAAAGCGGAAAAAAATACATGCATGTGCATTTGCATTTATACTGCTTGTTGATTTTGATTTAGGATAGTGCATCTAGTGTGTGCTCTCTGCTCTATGTTGAAAGAATCTCACTTCTCTTTCATTAGTAGCTAGGATTTTCATTGCATAAAGAAGAATAAATGACTGTTTATCATCTTAGATCACATTTCAGGAATTGTATATCTACATCATGTAGTGAACCTTAAAGGAAATCCTCTTAAGAAAGATCAACTGTAAAATAAATTCAATGAACATAAAAACGCTTTGGAACCTAACACACAACATTTAGAAGTCTAGGCTAGAGACGTATTCCAGTGTCGTAAATCCTGGTAAGTATTGCTTTCATCGTAGGTTGGGTGATTCCTCCTCTTTGAGATGAAAAGTGCCAGTACGGACTCGTGCTTCCACGTACCATCGATTATATATTGGGAGACCACAATAGGCTATATCCTTTATCCTTAGGAAGTCGTGTCTTGCGCCCTATCGATCGCAATGCACTGAACACAGCATTCGGGAAGATTGACTGCTGTACCATAAAAAGTATTGTGTAGTTTTGCAATTGGTTTGGTAATCCCTCTATCTAGATTTCTAGAGTATTCTCTTACGTTCCTTTTCCGACTCCTTAAAGGAAAAGGTCCATCTGAGAACTTGTCACTTCAGGCTCATTAAAAATCGAAGGCGACTAGAGTCATCTTTAGCTTTTTCTCGACTCTTAAAAATTGAAAAAGCCAGTTGTGTAAAAGCGTCATAAAATTTATTTTAATCAGAATAAGGTCATTGTTCCCTTGTTGGTCTTAGGTTGAGAAAATGGAGTCCACCAACGAAGGATTTCCCCTTGGGGGAAATCCTAGTCCTTTCTCCTCTTGGGGAGATGTTGGTGTACCTCATATGGCCACATTGTCCCTTCCAGGACTAACATTCAGCTTACTAATATGGCACTTCTCGACCTCTGTCATTCAAAGCACCATGATTCTTGAACTAGATGATACTAGAGTTATCCCCCAACCTTATGCTTCGTTTATTTCTCCCTCCCCTCCTTCCTCTTCGCTTGGTGAAGCTGGTAAAGCTAAAAACCAAGTAACTGAGAAGAAGAAGAAAGGGAAGGAGAAGGAGAAGAAGAAGAAGGATCCAAAGGCAAAAAGGAGCAACCACATCATCTAGCAAAAATCCACACACTGCACCATCCAAACCTAAATCTCCATGTGTCATTTGCAAAGGAGACCACTATCATCAAGATTGTCCTTGCATCCCTTGGATCTTAAGGGACTGGTCTCCTCGTTTGCACAATCCGGTGTCATCAACCTTTGACGATCATGTTCAGAGTACACCGTCAACTAGTGAAAGCGAAGTCCTTGGACAGAAAGGAAAATATAAATTTCCTTGTAAACTGTGTGAAGGTGATCATGTCGCCCATCGTTGTCCCTTCCTAGATGAAGCTAAAAGAGTCTTGGATAACCATCCTGCTTCACTGCTACGAATTCCTCCTGGATACAAGAAACTCTTGCCGAGTCCATAGCTAGTTGAAAATCTCACTAACACACCTTTGAGGTCAGTCGAAGCATCTACCATTGAAGTTAAACCCTCTGAGTCCACACCAGACCAAAGTCATTGGGTTGAGACAGCAGTCGACCCAGTCTTGTCTTCGGACGGTCCATACTCAGATGATACAGTCACTGAAGAGAATGAGAACAAAAACGTTCAAATTCTTTTCATAAACACAGACTCCGATGAACATGGAGGAAATCTACCCATTCCTTTACCGTAGGAAGGAAGTTCGTCAGAGTTGTATCCAGTCGTTTATTTGGTCCCACCTCCGAGCAACCGAGTCATTTCCTTCGACTGGAATCTAGTAGGCAGACCCCGTCTACCATCTAATGAATCAGTGTACAAGCTTACAGAATGGTCATGGTTAGTACTATCATAGATGAAGGGGCTTCTGTGAGCATCCTTTCCTCAACTGCTTGGAAAGCGATTGGTTCACCTTCGCTTCTGCTTGAGATGCGAAATCTGATAGGCTTCGATAAAGGAACCAGTCGACCGTTAGGGATCCTTCCAAATTTTCCTATAACTTTGAGAGGGAAAACCATTTATCTGAACATAATAGTAGTCCAAGGACCTTTAGATTACAATCTACTCCTTGGGCGTGACTATATTTATAGCATGGGAGCCATCGTCCCCTCACTCTTTTGAGTAATGTGTTTTTCGCATGAAGGCGGAGTGTTCCAGCTCGTAGACTAGTTTTCATTCCCTGGCTCACACATAGCTAATAGTCAAATGCCATCCCTAACTAGTCTTTTTACACAAGGAATGTCTCATCAGTCTCCAGTCCGTCCACCTAATGAGCGCGAGTAATTCGATGATTGTGACTGAAACCCAGGGGGCACGCACCCTGGTCTACTTCAGCAGGAAAACCTTAGGTATAGAGTAGGTTTCCGCGAAAGGATATATGACTAGTCTGATACACCCGTCCATTTATGAAAATGGGATTAGACCAGAATAATATTACCTCGTCAAAGTTATGTGAGTGGAGGTGATTGTTCCATTCACCTTTGTCTATTTCGATAGACATTGCCAAGGAAGTGTTTTGTCTACGATGCGGATGGAGCAATCTTACAAATGCGAGAACTTTCATATGATAACCTAGAAACTCTACTTCTCTATACCTAGGGACATGCAAACCTTTTGTATGCAAGTGAAAATTGACCAATGTAATGCTAACTCCATAGTCTCTGCTAACTTCAACTGCTTAGGTTAGGTGATTGGTCAAATCGAACGTTCACCTTTGCAAGGGCCAAATGGCACCGACAAAGTAAAGGAAGAATTTTCCTACCTAACCTTAGTAGTTAAATAACCCCTATGACAGTAGTTTTTCGTTCCGAGCTTGCATGCGAAAGGCAGTGGAGCAAAGCTTCGAATGGTGCATGCTCCCTAAAAATGGAACATATCGATGAGACATCCTTATTATACCACTGGGACGAGCAGTTTTACGCAGAGTTCAAGCTCGTTAAAAATTAAACCTAAGCAATGAGCATATGTTCCACCATAGTTTAAGCTCATTCAAAGATGAACCAATCTCTGGTAAATAACCATTGTGAATGCATTATCATCAGCTTTTGAGCCTTGGTCGTGTTCTTACCATCACCTCCACTCTATTTTAGTCGATCATATGCCTCCATTTGATTCTTTACCCTTTTGAGGAACAACTGCGACGAGTGATTCTGTTAGCCATCCTCGTAACACTGTCATGATTGGAAAATTCCAAACCTTACCTGGAACCAGCTGCTACTTGAAAATATCACTCGTTCCTCAAAAAATGAGTCTCCTTTAAGCTCTTTTCATCTGACTCGTAAAAAATGAAAAGATTGTTGAGAAATTGGCCTCTCCATCTCGTTAAAGCTATTGGAAGTGCTATCCCTCCTCTAGATTTTAATCTTTTTGGACCTGAGGGATTATTACACAAAAATATCGAGCAATTGTCTTGTTCAGCTCATTAAAACTATCGAAAATTCATCCCTTTCGTATTATTTTATACTTTTTTAGACTTAAGGGATTATATGACGAAAAAGGATTACTAGAGTTTCCTTTCTGTCCCTTTTTAGACTCTCTAAAATTGAAAAAGGACCGAGTTATCTTTGTCATTGAACTCATTAAAACCAATAGTGACAAACTTGTCCATGCAGACAAGAACGAGTTTCACTATCACTAGGCTTGTTAAAACATAGCGATGGTTTGCCTGAAGGACAAGTTATAGAACAAGCATAAGTTATCCTCCTCAAGCTTGACAAAAATAAAGAGGTACTGGTCAGCAATGACTGGGGAAAAATTGGGAAGAAAACTTGAAGAAAATTTATTGGTAGCAAGTCACTCTTGAACATGACACTTTCACTCCATCACCATGATTGAGGTGGGTTGGGTTATTCCATTCACCGGTCATATTACCATTGGTCCACCATACCATCCATTTTTTGGGGTTAACGCTACCAATCCATTTCAGTGTCACCGATATGTTCAAGAGAATTCGCTCAGAGAATTCACCAACCCAGCTTGTGTCTCATCCGCTGCAATACCTTCATGCTTCATTCTTTCATGACCACCACCCTGAACCTTGTATCATCAGATCGTTTTCAC
>APFE030920767.1:205476-229547 GCA_000404065.3 Pinus taeda | reverse complement strand
GTATTGTATCTTATTACAGGTCACCTTCTAGTTCGGAAAACCTCGGATCCTCATGATAAAGCATTTCACCCGACATCAAAAGATTTACGACCTCATGCTTTAAGGGGCAACTGTTATAGACATATTTGGGCACTGCAACCCCAATCATATATGTCCATAAACCATGGCTTCTTAGTCCCTAAAAGTGTTGTTTCACACCCTAAAGGAACAAGGTCAGCTAATTACATCATCTCCTAGAAGTTCTCCATGGAAAATTGCTCGAAACTGGTCAAAACTGGACCATACAGACTGCTCAGTGCTAAGGGTGTGATGCATCTCACCTACCACATGCAAAAAGTGTGATGCATACTAAAAATCCCTTTTTTAGGGTGCGATGGGCAAGAGTAAACAAATGGCAAAGATAGTTTGCAAGGTGGATAATCATGGAATCTTCCAAAAAATTCTCTTGTGACACTTGCCTCTCTGAATTTTCCCAGGGATGAGTAAGAGATCTTGAATCTCCAAGTGGAACCAAGAACTATCAGAGAGAGGACACTAATCAAAATCCCAAAAGCTGACTCACCCCCCTGCAAATATCTATATATGGATCCATCATCCCAGAGATCGAAAGGTTGGAATCTTGTATTTTGTAAGGAAGTGTTGTTAGTTTCTTGGTGGAATATCATAGCATTGGGTGATCTAAGATTTTCGTGAGGTGAAGAAGGGCTTTCATGCTGGGAGGATGACGTTGGGTCAGATCAATGGGTTGTAATCCTCTCTTCTACTCTTTCTATCAATAAAGCTATTTAATTTTTCCTCCACATTCTTGTATGTTTGATGATATATGCATTTGTGTGGTCAATATATATCTGGTCCTTTGAAGATCTCTGTACTTTGAAGGTATCATGCTGCTTTGAATTTATAGGTGCTCTTTGAAACGGGGTAAGCAAAGAAGGAGCGGCAAAGATCTCAAAGGGGAGAAGAAACAAGCAAGGAGACAAGCGAAGAACTAGGTTGGTACTCTCTGCTTCTCTCCCATCTACTTCTCATAAAGTAAAACAAAAGTAACTTTAGTTTGTTTGTTTCTAAGATAGCTACCCATCTTAGTGGGACTAGCAACTCTGAATGGACACTAGATTTCCCGATAACAGGCATCACAAGAGGGGAATATCTATTGACCATGGCTCTAAGTTTGGTAGGACTAAGAACTGGACTTTGGGTTCCCGGGGGTGGTACAGAGGTTGATGGGGAATTGGGGGTGATAGGTGTTTGGTGGGTAGTGATAGGTTGATGGGGAATTGAAGGTATGAATGGAGGTGTGGAATGATCTTCAAAGATGTGAGGAAATAATAGTGAACTAAAAGAAGTTGAAGTTGTGTCAGAAAGTTTGGGGATCTTAATAGTAGTGAGGGATAACTGAGGAGAAATTTAGAAGATACTGGTCAATTCACAAGTTTTCCCTTAGGACTTCAAGTTCAATTGTAAATTTTGGATCTAGAACTATGTCATCAAGTGCACTCTCAGAGTTTGTTCTAAATATGGAAAGGTCAAAATACTCATCAAAGGGGAGGTCTTCTAAAAACAACCACACATCTGAGCAAGAATCTGGTTTAATTGAAAGTATAGGACTGATTGAACTTTCTTGTCTCTTGGATATTCTTGAAACCATATTAGGATTGTCAGATACTGGGGGGGGGGGGGGGGGGGGGGGGTGGGGGGGTTGATATCAAGATTGGCCCTAGTATAATGAGCTCTTCTTGAAGCTAGATTTCAAGCTTTTTCTAATTGCTTTCATTTTGTACAATTTTATAAATAATTTCTAATAAACCCTTCAAGAGTCTTGCAATAAAAATTTGAAATTTATCAAAGGTATATTAAGACTACGGGTTTGAATCCCCAGTATGGTCGCCACTATGTTATCACTTAGAAGTCTTCCCTAGAAGTTATAAGAGGAAGGAATAATCTGAGGTAACCACAAACCTAATCTTTTAGACTCAGGTTCTAGCCAACCTAAGTCTAGAGAGGGCTCTCTCTTTATAATTTAACTTGTTTTGGTGGGATTTTAGGCTAGTTCTTAGTTATCATAAGGTTTTGATTTTGGTTGGGTGGTGGAATTCTAGGAACAGATGGACAGATCAAGGCTTTCAAGCCATTGGGCTATGGAGTCAATCAAAGGATAGCTTAACTGGATCATATCAATCACTAAAGGAAGAGTTCATAAGGCAGCCTAGCAAAGAAAAAGGCAAATGTTCATGTTCAAATGGATGAGGTAGTCCTAACTAGGGTGAAAGGGCAATGAAGAATCCTTAAACTGAGGTAAAGATGAAGAGCAAGAGGTGATCATGAGCAGAGGGTAACTAAGTATCCTTTAATATAGACCTATGGGGAAACTATGGGAGTAAGGGAGAAATTAAGAATTCCCAGACTAAGATAGTTTAGCAGAAAATATTAAGAATGTGAATAGTCGATACAGAGAGCATTTAAGCCAGTTCTAAAATATCATTCCTAGTTTAACATTCAGATTTCATATAGACACATCTAATTATTTATAAACATGAAGAGAAACAATAATACACATAAGATAGAGAATACTTATTTGAGTTCCACTTTACACAAGAATCCTGTGAAATGTCTTTACTTTATTACTTGATCCAGCAAGCCATTCTAGTCTTGATTATAATAGCTCCTTAACTTGAGAAGAAAATTTCTATGGAAATGTCTTTGAATCCACGCTCAACACTTTGAAAGGTGAAGTATTTATACAAAAGGTATTTACAAAATATCTTAAAACAATATAAGAATTAATCTAGGAAATCAAAATATCTTCAAGCATGAAGATAGAGACAGATGGAAAACTGCATCATGTTGTCCCTTTTATTGTGGTTGTGCTGGCTGTTGCAGTTGAACTTGAGCCCTTTTAAGATAGCTAATATGTGTACGTTAAAATCTTATTTGTCTTTAACCTTTGACTGATATTCTTTACCTGTTACTTTTTGACCCTGTTTACCTATTTTCATCTGGCTACCATTTAGATTTATTGTGGTAACTTATAGTAAATCTGTCACAATTTTCCACCATTCATCTTCAAGCAACTGTATTTTGAGCATGCTTCTATATATCTCATCTACCTCACTGTATTGGGTGAAATGTGGCTTGGTGACAAATAGATGCTTAAATTCATGCTTTAGGAAGAATAAATTTTCTAAAGTCTCATATAATACTTTCCCTGTTGGCAATGCTTTGACTCCTAAAGTGCTTGCCTATTCTCTTGACAATTTCTCTAGTCTATCAACATAGTCTGATTGGATCATAAGTTTTTCATTGATTACCATGAGATTTCGAAGACCTTTATCCCTCAAAATTTGAAGCTTTGCCATGAATCTGTCAATACCAATCTGCATGTTATGGCATTTTTTCTCTAGATTAAGCATAATATTTCTTTTAGTTAGAACCTTTTGGGCTTGGATGATGGTTTCAGTTCTGTCCTCCACACCAATTTCACTTAGTTCCTCCTAGTTCTTCCTGTTCAAGAATTGGATGAGTTGATTAGCCTCTTCAGACTGGTCTCCCAGGTCTTCCTTGATCTTTTATATTTCTTCGGTGGCCATTTTCACCAGTTTTGCTTGCTCGAATATGGCTTGAATTGATGGCCAAAAATTATTGACAGAGTCAATGATGTTGGCCCAGAGAATTTCCTTAGTTTCTCCTAGTGGCTTTTGAAATAGTAAATCTTTTTCAAGGAACTTTATCCTCTCACCCATCCTTAGGGATTTCGGTGCTTCTTCATTCAATTGTATTTGAGAAAGCATATAGTCAGTTTCTAGGCTTTCTATTTTCTCCTTAAGTTGTTTTAGCTTAGTAGCCTAGATGGAAATTTCCTCCATGGCTTTTACTAACTCTCTTGTCTTTTTTGTTGATGTACCTGTAGTTGTAGACTCAGTTGTGATTGGCAGTGATGTATCAAGTGGAGTTGTTGGTGCTAAAGAGGTTGCCAATGTTAAGGGAACTAGGGTAGAGACTATGGGAATAATAGTCTATCGAGTGGTGGCCAACTCACTCTATTTCGACTGAATCAATGTGTCCAACTCTTTCTCAGTTTCCTTCAGTTGATTATTTAACTTAAGGACCAAGTCCATAAGCTCTTCTTGTTCCTTCTGAATCTCTAACACTTCTATTGTTTGTGGATGATGGAGATGTGGAATTTTGGGCTACTTTTCCAAAGAAATTATGTCATCATTCTTCTTTTTAATTAACCTTTCTATAGCCTTAACATCTTTGGGATCATGTCCCAACTCTATGATTAAGTCCTCTAAGGGCTTGATCTTGGTATCCTTGGCCTGTGAGGAGGCATTTTCTAGTTGAAACTATGCTGATATATTATTCAACAAATTTTGTAACTAGTGGGCTGCAATGGCTTTGCTTGTCAGAGTGGAATATACCATATCTCCTGTCTATTTATGAAATTCAATCTAGTCAATACGATGTATGTCCTTTTTTAGCACTTAAAAATCTATCTTCTAGTAGTCAGTTGATGATCTGGGCTGCTCAGTGGTGGGCTTCAGAAAAGTCATCTGTATTTTTCCTTCTTTCATATTAAAGGCTGAAATAAGCCTTATTTGGTTGGTGGGAGCCATTTTGAGGTATCGTTCATAGCTTTGGGATTTTAACCTATCATTCCTAGCCTTTATTTCATTATACTCTTCTCTAATATCCTGGTCTTGGTCAGCTCGAATCTTTAATGAGGATTCTTCCACACTTTGTTGTTTTTCCAACATCTGAGAATGTGATGTGGAAGGTTCTTGTGTTCCTCCAGAGAGAGTAACATCGCTGCTCCCTTCTCTTTCTGTGCTTGTGGCTCCAACTCTCTCTTCTATGAATTCTTGCTTGGAGAAGGGATTTAACCTTTGCCTTTTGACATAAGTCTGTGAAATTTCTCTGCTTGAAGGACTGGCCTCCTCCCTATCTCTTTTGGGGTTCTTCTCCTCATTTAGAGGAGTCTAAAAGGTAGGGAGAGCACTCATGATATGCTCTGGCAATCTTGTTTGAGTCAGCTTTTCTGATAAGTCTGGTTGATCTGACTCTTCTTGAACCTGGGGTCCTTCTTCTGCTTCTTGTTCATTGTGTGCTTGTGATTCCCTTTGGGCTTGGGATTATTCTAGTACACGTATGAAAGAATCTTTATCAAGTCTCCTCTCTAGATCAATTAATGCATTTTCAACAACAATCTCAGTGCTATCTCTGTCTACTAGAGTATTCTCCACCAATTCCAACTAATTTGCATATTTTTATACCTCAGGAATTTTGTGGTGGATATAGGGAGACAACTTGATTTTATGTCTTCTATTGCAGATGAAATCAAAGGGGTCATATCTCCATATGAAGCTTTGTTTCAGTTTGAGCCTTTGAAGGATCTCTTCTGCTTCTCTTCCAGCTTCTCGACTATTGCACACAAAGGGGCCTATTTGATCTTTGATTCTAAGCTGAGCCTTCTTCTTGGCTTTTACAAAATGTACCTCATCTGAATTAATTATTTGCTTGTAGTACTCCAGAGAAAATAACCTGATTGGGAGATATTTGGGTAACTTGTATGGTGCTACCTCATAGCCATAGATCCTAATTTTTGTGTGATTTTGGTACAAGTACCAATCTCCCACTTTGTGTTGTTTTGAAAGGTGTAGGATCCTCCTAATATCTGAACTGATCCTTGGAGGAGGACTTCCTAACAGCACGATCACTACAGGATGAAAAAAATGTCTATGAAGTCTATGTATGGATATGGTGATTCATATTTGTAATTCCAGAAGACTACTGACCTCGTGTTGCCTCTAGTATCAAGTTTTTTAAGAGTAAATGGAAATTTATCAAATTGATAATATAACAAAAGGTGGTACAGAACTAACAAATACTTGAATACTCTTTCATTGTTCATTCTCAAGAATTGATCATGCATTTTATCTGCTATGGATTTAGCATAATCATATGTGATAGCAGGGGATTGTCTATGGTAAAAATGGACATAAAGGCTATAGTGACTTCATCAACATACTCACTTGTAGTACAGCCTAAGACACTAGATATCATTGACACAATGCCCTGGCCAAGTTTAGAAAATAGGTTAGCTATATATGGAGGGGAAACTGTTGGGACATGCTTTCCCTCCCTGGTGAAGGTCTAAATCATTTCAACAAGTCTGAAAGAGGTAATCTTGGAGAATTTATCTAGCAGATCTCCAATGGAAATTGGGGTCAGATTTTGTTCTGGTTGTAACTACAACATTTCATTGATGGATGAGAAGTGATGGTGAAAAGTACATTATGGTCAGGGGACATCACTACTCTTTGGCTGGGACTATAGTTTGTATGGCAATAGTGAACAATTTTAGTAAAGATATGCACTGAAGGGAATTGCTGTTTGGGTAAATTAGACTCCCAAAGACCTATTTTGTCTGCATGGTTTAAGTATTGGTCTCTGTACTGGCAGCCTAATTTCACTGGGGATTCATGGACAGAGGTGTCCTTGATTTGAAAGTTTTTACCTGCCAAAGGAAGATGGTCTAAATCCAAATGGAGAGTGGTAATTGGTCAGAAATCCATTGCAACTGGAGTGGCCATTCTTAGTTCTTATGTATTTAAGAATGGGGAAAAGGGCTTTCGGTCAAATTGTGGCAATTTGGTTCAATTGCAGAGCAGTTGTGGGTTTCCAGGAGTTCTTTTACTTAATTACTTAATAACTTCAAGCAATTGAGTAATAGTTTTAGGAATGAGACAAGGTTTCTTGGTGTATTTGGATAAATACCTGGAATTTAGGCTCTGACGGGTCGGCGAGAGACTATGCACAGTTTGTAGGTGGTTTATTTGCGCTGGAGGGTCGACTGGAAGTTCAATGGCGACTGTAGTTTGGCGGTTGGACGTGGGTTGGAAATTGGACATCGTCTATCGCTTGCATGGAGGTCTGAGCATATTTTTCATGATAAAACAAAATAATGAGTTTTTTTAGTCTTATTTTCAAATTCAACTGTTTGGCGGGCAGATCGGGAAAAAGGGTGCATTTGGCTTTTAGCGGGAGATGGGATGTTTTATCGTTTAGTGGGAGGCAGTAAGCGGGTTTGATCTCACTGCCTTTGGGGCTAGAGTGGTTTCACGAGAAAGCTGCCTAATGCCACTTATCAAGTGCCACATAGCATCGAGGCCCAAAAGAAAACTGTCCATATAGGGCAGATAAAGGTCAGTCTTCGCAGGCCACTCGATATGATCATCCACCGTTGGATTAACGGGAAGCCAATCACACAATGGTCGGGGTGGGGAGTTGTATGAAGGGAAATGGAGGGGCCTTGCCAATGATTAAGCATGGTGTGTTTTATTAAAAAATGGATTAAAGCGGGGTTTAGGGTGTCGGGGGTAATTTCATTGGCAGAGGATTTTGGCTATTAATTAATCGTTGATCGATTAATTAAACCATCAGTTGTGCTATTTTATTAATAAAGTGGAGGGGCCTAGCCAATGATTAAGTGTGGCATGTTTTGTTAAAAAATGGATTAAAGCGGGGTTTATGGTGTCAAGGGTAATTTCATTGGCAGAGGGTTTTAGCTATTAATTAATCATTGATCGATTAATTAACCCATCAGTTGTGCTATTTTATTAATAAAGTTTATTTTTAAAACTTTTTGGAGGCAGGGTATTAATATAAGGGATTTGTTATATAACTATACAAGAAGGGTTATTGCTTTAAGGATTTAATATATATAAAGTTAGAAATTAATAATGAAAATTAAGGTGCTAAGTGTAATGTTGTTCATTCCTTTGTTTTGTCACAAACACATTATACTTAGGCTTAAAGTGTTTTTTTTTTTTTTCAGTTTTTTGAGGAAAGGGGTCTTTTCATGGGGGGATGATCAATTTTCATAAGATAATAAGGTTTTATCTTTAGAGAAAAGGGTTTTATTAGGGGAAAGTGATTTTTCCTTAGGAAAAATGGTATTTTTTCTTAGGAAAAGGGGTTTGTTCGAGAGTATGAGTGAACTGAAAGGGGTGAATGTTCATGAGGGGACTTTTAGTACTTAATACCTATAAGTCATTGGGCGAAGGGTCTGGTCCCTCCAAAATTCAGAGAAATGCTTTGAGCCCCTTTGACTTAAGATTTTGGGTACTTAAGACTTTTTGTTGGAAATTAGTTAAGTGAAAGGTGTAATAAGTGAGGGAAATTAATCAAATTGACTTTGTGAACTTGATACATGCCCAATTTTCATCCATACTTGGAACTTTGATGATAAACGTGATCAATATGCTTTTATCTAACAATCATCACAATTTTGCAACCTTTCTTCTACTTACCCACCTACTTATCCTACCATTTTTTCTTTTCTTTATTAGGGTGCACTTAAGCTGGAAAACCCTTATCAAAACATTTTCTTTTCTTCTACAATATTAATATCTAAGTCTAACCTTATTACATCCAAGGGCTCATATTAAACAGTTGAGCTCCTTTTATTCACTCTACCTAATATAATTATCTCCCAAGATTACAATGTTTGGTCAGATTTTATTCTCTATCTATAAGCCTAAAATTGAAAGCATGAAATAGTCAAGTTTAAAAAATTTTACTATCATGGATTGTGGCAAAGGTAACAAGTTGCACATAATCATTTATTCTGCATCAAAAGTAACTAGGAGTGGTATCTTGACTTGCACACTATCATGGTCTTTTATTTTATTGGGGTTCAATTTTTCATCTTTTTTTACCTTTTTATTCTTTTTGTCCTTTGATTTTTCTTTCAGGACATACCCTCTTCACATTTTTTAATTTTTTGAATATGGAAAAAATTTGCAAGAAAGAAAAGGTATGTACATATTACAGGATCAATCCCAACCATTCAAAAATTATGACTCCTAATGGTATAGGAACCTAACATATTCCAAGGTATTTGAGACTCCCAAAGGCCTCCCACCTATTCATGATCATGATCATGCTATCAATTTGATTCCAAGAAGTGTTCCTCCAAACATGAGGCCTTACAGATATCCGTATGTCCAAAAGAATGAAATTGAACATATGGTTGCAGAAATGCTAGAGGCTGGTATAATTCAACCTAGTCAAAGTTCTTTCTCTGCTCCAGTAGTATTGGTTCACAAGAAGGATGGATCATGGTGCATGTGTCTAGATTATAGGGAGCTTAACAAGCTCAATATTAAAGATAAATTTCCCATTCCTGTCATTGATGAATTATTGGATGAATTGCATGCATCAATTTACTTCACCAAGTTGGAGCTTCGTTCAAGATATCATCAAATCAGAATGAAGATTGAAGACATTCCAAAAACAACATTTAGAACTCATGAGGGTCATTATGAGTTTTTGGTCATGCCTTTTGGCCTTACTAATTCACCTTCTACATTTCAAGGTTTGGTGAATTCCATTTTCAAACCCTTCCTTAGAAAATTTGTGTTAGTACTTTTTGCTGATATACTAATCTACGCCAATTCTTGGAAGGATCATGTCCAACATGTTCACATGGTGCTAAAACTATTGGAGGAGAAACAATTATATGCAAAAATGTCCAAATGTTTCTTTGGAGTACAAGACGTGGAATATCTGGGTCATATTGCATCTCATGAAGTTGTTAAGGTAGACCTTAGCAAAATTAAAACTATAAAGGAATGGAAAATCCCCACATCCATAAAGCATCTATGAGAATTTCTCAGGTTGACAGGGTATTGTCACAAGTTTGTTGGAATTATGGGAGAATAGCAGCACCTCTAACAACATTATTGAAGAAATATGCATTCTTATGGACTCCAAAAGCAACAAAGGCCTTTGAACATCTTAAAGAGGTAATGTGCCAAGAACCAGTCTTAGCTACACTGGACTTCACAAAAACCTTTATTGTGGAATGTGATGCCTCAGGAAATGGAATTGGTGTTGTTTTAATGCAAGGACAAAGACCCATTTCTTTCGAAAGTCATCTAATGAAAGGAAAGTATTTACACAAAGCTATTTATGAGAAGGAAATGCTGGCAATACTACATGCACTTAAGAAATGGTGACCCTACCTAATGGGAAGACACTTCAAGGTAAAAACATATCATGATAGTCTTAAATACTTTTTGGAACAAAGATTATCTTAAGAAGAGCAACAAAAATGGGTCACAAAGATGTTGGGCTATGGCTTTGAAATCATCTACAAAAAAAGGGAAGCAAAATGTTGTGGCAGATGCACTCTCAGGAAAGGATGAGCATGTGGAATCATTTATTTGTGCCATTCCTATTATCCAACCAGATTGGATAAATTAAGCAAGGGATGAATGGAAGAATGACAAGGAAGTGTGGGCACTCATTCAAAATATATAACAAGATCCTAGTACATCTAACACATTTAGCTGGAAAAATGATTCGCTATGGTACAAGGATCAGTTATACCTATGTAAGAATTCCCAACTCAAATAAAATATTCTTAGGGAATTACACACCTCTCCCTTAGGAGGGCACTTGGGATTTCTAAAAACCTACCATAGGGTTAAGAAAGATTTTTTTTGGGATGGTCTTAAATCAGATATTCAAAAGTTTATGGAGAAATGTTTGTTTTGCCAACCAAATAAAGTTGAAACAATTAAGACCTCGGGACTATTACAACCCTTATCCATTCCAAGCCAATGTTGGGAGGAGGTTTCAATGGATTTTATCATAGGTTTACCTAAGTCCGAAGGAAAGAGTGTTATCATGGTGGTAGTTGACAGACTTACCAAGTATGCACACTTTTGTGCATTATCTCATCCATTTAAAGTGAGTACAGTTTCTACTGCATTTATGGAAACAATTCAAAAGCTACATGGAAACCCAAAGATTATTGTAAGCGACAGAGATCCAATTTTCACTAGAAATTTTTGGACAAAATTATTTTCTTGTCTTGCAACTCAGTTACCTCATAACTCATCTTATCATCCTCAATCCGATGGGCAAACTGAGATAGTAAAAAAAATGTTTGGAAGGTTATCTTCGGTGCATTTTATCTGATAAACAAACACAATGGGTCAAATGGTTTCCTCTAGTTGAATGGTGGTATAACACTTCCTTCCATACTACAACAAAAATGGCCCCATTTATGGCACTTTATGGATATCATCCATCATCCATCACATCATATTTAAGAGAAAATTCTAAGGTTCAAGCAGTGGAAGACCGCATCAAGCATCAACAACAAGTTCTCCAACTCTTAAAGGATAACCTTACCTTGGCACAGAATAGAATGAAATAGCAGGCAGATCAACATCGCAGCGAAAGAAGTTTTGATGCAGGTGATTGGGTATTCTTACCGCTACAACCATATAAAAAAATTTCCCTCAAGCAAGCTAAGAACAATAATAAATTATCACCAAAGTATTATGGTCCATACAAGGTGTTACAAATATAGGTACTATGGCATACAAATTGGAATTTTCTGCAGCTTCCCGAGTGCACCCAATTTTCCATGTTTCATGCTTAAATAAGGTTATAGGTGACAAGATTCCAGTTCAAACAATATTGCCAAAACTTGATGAGGAAGGAAAAATCATATTGGAACCTGAAGTAGTCAAAGAAACAAGAACTTGACAACTACAAAATCGATCAATTTCAGAGTATCTCATCAAGTGGAAGAACTTACCCCTTGAAGATTCCACATGGGAGGATGAGAATTTTATACAGAAGCACCCAGAACTACTCAAGCATTGAGGACAACACTTTTTTGAAGTAGAGGGGCATGTTAGGTCCCTATAATACTAGTTATTCCCCTATTACTATTGTCATTGTATCCCTTATTGTTATTGTGGTGCCCCTATTGTCCCCATATTTTTATTATTGTGCCCCATAGAATCCCAATATTGTTATTTTTGTGCCTTTATATTATTATTGTTAGGCCAGCTTGGTTATATTGTGTCCCCTTAGACTCCTATATATAGAAAGGAGGTTTTGTCATTTGAATCATCCAAGAATTTTTCATTTGTGTAATGTAAAGGAGGTTGTCCCCTTGAAGAGGTTGAATTCTAAGGCGTTGATCTATCTTTTTATCTTTTTGTGAGCTGGTTTCCTAACAAAGTACTAGCTGCAAAGGAAATCCTTGTGTAAAATTTGATGTCCTTAAGAGGCTAAAAGCCTACTCCTTGCCATTATGAAACCAAACCAGATGCCAAGAGATCCATAGGAAATGGACGCAGACATAAATAAGTTATTTCAAAAATATTAAAGAGGTTGGGATTAATACTAGAAACTTACACAGATCGAGACCCTTCTTGTTGCAGATGGAAGAGGAAATTACCCCACGTACAGAGAGGGACAAAATTATATCCATGCGGTTGACTAATTTCTTTCTCTCTTACTTGTGCTTTCCCTCACCTATGCTCTAATATCATTGACACCTCAATATCCATGACTTTTGGAACCTTCTAACCCAGTTTTATATTAATACCCATTAATATTTTATTTTTCCTAAGTTTAGACTTAATAACTTCATTAAAAATATTAATTATTTTAATATCTTCTAAACCGAGTAGAATCTTCCAAAGCTATTTCTGGTCTTGGAGATCTCATGTGATTTAGCCTCTCCACCAATTTTCATGGCTAGATCACATCTGATGCTACCCCAAATCAAAACTCCATCTTAGCAAGGACTTTTCTCTAGTAATACTCTTCAATGAGAATTACAATAATTATCCAGTACCGATACCTATGTTGATGTTAGGCCTCCCCTCCAAAAATCCTCTACACTGCTACATCATGGAATTCTTCCCATGGCCCTTTGACTCCCACTGTTGCATCCATACGACAATTCCCTTTATATCCATGTTGTTGTTGGTTCATCCTTATAGCAATGCAAAACCCTCTCACCATGCTGCATTGCACTACTAACTGCTAATGCACTACAACTCAGTTACTAAGAAGTGAGTAATTTATCCCCCCAACTTTTGACATCCCTGTCAGGCTAGAAACACTCCCGATGTTGAAGCTCTCTCTGCTGCTAACAAGTGCTCCCTCTACTAACCTCTGTGTTTTTGCAACAACTCCCTACATCTCCCACCGTTGCACACCTCTCTATGCCATCCTACACTGGCGCAACACTCTCATGCCTCTCGCATTGTTGCAGCCTACTAACCTCGCGTTGCCTGGGGACTCTTACACTATAGCACTCTCTTCTGCTTCATTTGCATTTGTCTCTACCCACATCTGCCAATCCTGCTACTCTCTCTTTGGAGCTCCCATAGCAAGGTATAATCCAAGAGGTTGGGTACCTCAATGATCCTTCCCCTCATCGCCTGTAGTCCTCCTGACTACAACTCGATGTCTCCCCACCTCTTCTCTAGAGGTACATGAGCACTCCTTGTAGTCCCTGGCATGCCCTAGAACACTACGACATGAGCACTAGTGCATTAACTATGCTAAAAGGTCACTTTCTTGTTAATTTGACCACGAATATATCTTTTACAAAGCAATATTTCTTAGCTCTGATTATGTTAGTGGTTTGATAGGAACATTTCTACAGTCACTTCAATGAATTACTTAAAGTTTTTAGAATTATGCTTTTTGACAAAAAAGGTCTAAAATGTTACCCTGGCTAAGTAAGGATTCTTTAAATAACCTTCTATCTTGGTTCCTTTTTGTTCCATCTAAGCTTGGAAAAGTGTCATGAATTTACATTGAACAATGTAAGAATCTAGTCTTCTCCAGAAACAATCAAGCCAATCTTTGAAATTTATATGTTGAAGGTGTTGCATTTAGGTAAGTGATGCAGAATTCACACCTATAGTTCTATGTTCACCTATTAGACCAATGAAAATTATAGGAAAACTTGGAAGAGTTGGACATGATTGTTCCAACCATACTTTTATTGGCCTACAATACATATATTCATAACACATACCTACAATACTATTGTTCACCTATTTGGCTAGTGAATATTGTAGGAAAACTGTTAAATGTTGGACTTTGTTTCCTCAAGTTCACACACCAGCGCTAAAGATGCAACTTATTGTGTGCATCCTTAGATATGTTTTAGATTGAAAGCTAACAGTTTAAATCAATTCATGTATAAAACTTCTATATTAGCAAATAACCATCAATATTTTTTTCTAACATTTGGATTGAATTCACAATAGTATGCTAAAAAGTGTCATTTCAATGTCTGGACTTTGTAAGGAAGTGGTACCATAAATTATGCTATTTCAAATATTTGACTTCCATATTTTCACAAAATACAATGTCCTTGATAAATACTTATATGTATAGATACTTATGTTTAGGATTATATATGTGTTGGAGTGGTTCATTTATGTTTTACTATAATCCTAATTTTGACAAGATCTAGCTGACTTTTTTCATCAATTGTTCATAGAATAAGCAAAAGATTTCATTGTCAAAATGTGGAAAAATTTACATTTCTCATGATTTATTTTTTTATTGTGTATGACAATATAATCATGTTGTAGGAATGAGGTATCGTACATTCTGTTGCAATTTGTGGATATTATTTTTCCTCCCTTTTTTTTACAAAGATGTAGATTTCATTTTCATGTTGATGGTTTTTTCATGTATATTATCTATCTCCAAATGTTGGTAATGGAGTGGATCTTGAGAAGTAGTCATGGAAACAAACTATGATAGGTTAATGTTGAAATACCACTTCCACCTGGTATCAAAAAGAGTTTAATGGTAAGTGACATAAAGAAGATTTATTTAACGGCAAGGTTGAAAGGGAAACCTCATGTCTTAGTTCTAAGTCATTTATTTGCGTTTCTTAGCTGTAAGTCATCTGTTTTTTAGCATTACCAGATCAATTATTTCACTAATCCAATATGCATGGCTTGTATTTCTCATTCGATGTTAGTTACTTGACATGGTTGATATAACATTCAATTCTAGGCCACTTTTATTTTAAGTCAGAGATTTTATTGATTAAAAGGATGTTCATATTTTGATTGGTTTACATGGAGCTTGATTTAAAAATGTTTTGTAAATTCCACATGGATGTTATTTTTTTAGGGTGAGCTCCTTGCACCAGTATGGTCAAATGAGTCCTAGAACATAGGTATACAACAGTAACATCTTTGGCCTTTGTTGTGTATCGGTTATTCTTTATATCATTGGTGGATGGTTATTGGTGATGTAAAACAGAGGATGGGACAGTCCTGCCAATTCTCTTGACAAAACAAAATAAGATGGAGTGGTAGAATTTTGTTTTAAAGGGTGAGCTAGAATCAGTACTTGAAAGGTAGAACTTGAGAATGGAAAGCTATATGATCTAGATCTAGAGACACAACAGACCGTGGAAAAAAATTGATGGTATTGATGAGTCTTCCAGGAAAATAAGCTCTAATTGTTAGACCACAGCACAAATTTCATTTATCTACAATGGAAATAGTGACTCTAGCTTTATTTGTATGAATAGCAAATTTGGCCATCGTCCTATTTGTTTCCTATGAATGATTTTGATTTTAAAACTACAACTAGTTTGTTGTTAAATTAATTAAAGCTTTGATGACAAACTTATAGTTTTCAAAGCTCTTTTCTAAATCTATTTTCTTGAACAAATTTGTCTTTTTACTTTAGGTACTGTAGATTGCTACTGTGTGACATATGCTATGATATAATTGCCTAGATAAATAGACAAAAGCATTGTACAACATAGTCTTTTTTAAATCTAAATAAATAGTATTTACAAATACAAATTTTATTAATTAAGAACATTTTTTAGACTTCTTTGCTAAGTTATGATTATATTTTAGTAAGGGATTTTGTGTATGCTGATATTGTGTTGTCTCTTTGGTTTCTGTCAAGTAACAATGGTTAATAAGGAATGTGTTCTTGAGTAGTAGGCACACATCTTATTCTACTATCGACAGGAAACTCCATTGTTTTCAGGCATAGCAACAAAAATGCAAATGTGAGTGGGGTATCCAAAGTCCATGTTGGATGAATTTAATACTAGTGATGATTTTGATTCCTTGTTAGATAAAGAATGTCACGAGTCAAATTCAAATAAATAGAAACAATTCAAGAATGAAGGTGAAGCTATTGCTTTCTGTCCAAGTCAATTTCTTTTATTTGTTCATTGTTGTCATGTTTTAGTGCGGACTTGTGGATTTCCAATTTCATGTTGGTTTAGTAAAGGGGAAATATATATATATATATATATATATAATATATATTATATATATATTATATAATATGGTTCATGTTCTAGAGATCCGTGTTACATTTGCATAGAAGTTTAGATATCTTTCATATATCTAAACACCAAACAACAACAACATTGAGATTTTTCTTTCACTCTACCTATGACATATTGCATCTGTCTTCATCAATGTTCTTCTTCAATATGCTATCCACTTATGACATTTCCTTTGCAATATTTGGTGCATTTTTTAGTTATAAGTCATTTATAGATTATAAATGTCTTCAAAATTCCACTTCTAATTGAATATTCAACTGAACATATTGATTCTCTTATACATAATTATTTTTCCCTCCACCCACTTTTCATAACTTCCATAATCATTAGGTAGGAACCTGCAGCTTTGATGTTGCCTTACCTTTTTAGTAAAATATTGTCGATACTTTAATTTATTGAAAGTTGTAGAATTTACAATTTATGAAGTTTCAAGGTCTAATTTTTAAAAGTCTAATTCTTTAAAGGGTGCTAGCTCAATGAAAGAGCACCTTCTTTACAAGAAGGAGGTTGGTGATTCGATTCCATCATGCCCTGACATTCATATGGAATGGTGATGATTAATTTTTGGTGGCGGAGGCTCTTTTGACCATCACCAATGAGTTTTGGTGACATTTTCTTACCCTCACCAAAATATGAAATGGTGACGGTAACGCCACCATATATACGCATCAATAGTGACGAACTTCAAAGGTTTGTAACCATAAATCATTGTTGTTGATATGAAATGGTGACGGTCGATGTCTGTCATTATAGTCATTATTCGTGATGGACCTTGAATGTCACCACAACACCTATACTTCTGGAAATGCAGCTTTTAGTGATGGTCAACAAACGTCACCATAAATATGCACCAATAGTGATGGCCATGAAAAATCCATCACAATAAATCATTGTTGTTCATATGAAATGGTGGCAGTCACTATCTGTCATTATAATCAATATTTGTGACAGCCCTTTAATGTCACCATAACACCTATATTGTTGGCGATGCCACCTTTGGTGACGTTAAGTTTTTTGTGACGGAGGCTATGGTATGTCACCATTTCTCATATGAAATGGTGACTGTCACTATCATCATTATTAATCATTATTGGTGATGGAATTTGAATGGCACTACAACACCTATACTTTTGGCGACGCCACCTTTGGTGACGTTCAGATTTTGGTGACAGAGGCTATGGTCTGTCACCATTGCTCATATGAAATGGTGATTCGCTATCCGTTAATATAAATCATTATTGGTGATAGACTTTGAATGTCACAACAACACCTATACTTTTAGCGATGCCACTTTTGGTGACGTTCAGTTTTTGGTGATGAAGGCTCTTTTGATCATCACCAATGAGTTTATGGTGACATTTTTCGCCTCTCACCAATGTCCTTTTTTCTTGTAGTGGATATAGTCTTCTTTTAATATATTTAGTTTAGGATTTGACGATTCGACCCTTGCCTAGTGTTACTGGTGGGTTTTGGGTGTAATTCTAATAATTTTTAAGAACATTTTTTTAGTATCAAGACCATCGAACTCCTACTTAAGTTTAAAGATTTTTGGAGAATGTATATACCTACTAGTTCTTTTGTTTAAATTTATAGAGTTTTGAGAATTTATTTATATTTATATACATGTCGGTTCTTCATGATTTTGATTGCATGTTGCCTTGTGGCTTACAATAAATACTATGTTGGAATTTATATATATGTTTGACCCATATGGGGTTTTCCTCTCACTCTCCAAGCTATGTGATGGGGTTTCTAGACTGATATTTCTTGTGTAATTAATTCTGTGAATTTTCTTGGGTTTATTCCTCAAACCCAGTATTTTATTTCTCTAATATGAAGAAATATTATGTTTGTTTTTATACATAGAACAATGTTGTATTTACGGTAGTTTCCTGTGGTTATTTCACATGTCTATACTGCAATTATTTGTTACTTTCCCTTTAGAATGGTGATGGAACTAATGTTATATCATTTCATTCTACTTGTCATTTGTCAACCTCGAGTCGCAGAGAACTATGTTCCAGTCGATTTCTTCATCGGCCCACAAGGTTTAACGTCGACCACTGGGTAAGGGTTGTTCTCTGCCTTAGCTCTTGCCTGGGTTTGAACTAACCTAGCTTTGAATGCTTTATTTCCTTGTTGGATTGGAATGATTTAACCCTTTTTAATTTTTTGGGGGTTTTGATGACAATTCTGAATATGCAATAGATACAATATATTTCCTTTGTACAAACAACTTAAGAAAATTATTTTCCTGTAGGTTGTTAACTATCTTTGGTTTAAAGATTTTTATATTCTTACCTTGTCTTTGAACCAACACTAGCAAATCAGAATTTCTAGAAAATGGTAAATAATAGTAACATAGAACTCAGCTATTACTAATACATCTCAACTTCACCATTAACATGTACAAAAATTAAAATACTTATTTGAGTGAAACTTTAACAGTCTAGGAACTCTACCAGAGAATTTCTCTCCTCCCTTCCAATGAGATTGGAAATTGTGTATGTGCCTCCCCCCAAGCCCCTAAACATCCATATCAGTTCTATCACTGAGACTGCTCCGGGTCCAAGCTCTAGGTATCAAGACCTTTCCCAAAAGGTCCAACCTAAGAGATTCCATACTTCTTTATGTGAGTGAAGAGTTCCATTGGTTCTATACTAGCTTAAGAACCTTATTCACAATAGTATAGTACCTCACTATAGTATGGCATCATCTTGTCCAATTCTCTTACTTAGTCTTTCTCTTTCCTTACTCCCTTTTTCCAAGAGAAGAATCAAAGGAAAAAACAGAAAAGAAAAAAGACCCCTCTCTTCCAACAAGATTCACTTGTCTTCAAGAATGAGAGCCAAGAACTGTAACTACCATAACAATAACTATCTGGAAGTTATGTGATTCATTTATAGTTTCTCTGAAATTTCCAAGCCTACCCAAGTTTCTTTTCTTTTTTTTAATTATGTGTATTATATTACATTATTCCTACAAATGTTTAACTATGAAGTTTCGTTATAAAAAATAGTTAATAGTAATTCACAGTAATTTTAGAAAATAACCAACAAGCATCAGGAATAATTGGGGGTGTTACAATAAGTTAGAATGATTGGCGTAGTTATTGAAATTATAGTTACTATTATTATTTTATAGGATTATTTTTAACATTTACATCTGCATCCCACTTTTAAGTAAAAAAACCAAAAATATTTTATAAGACATGTGTATGAAAAGATGAATAATATTAATTATGAGAAATATTTAGATTAATAATGCTATGTCTAAATGAGATGAATGATTAAATGAATAAAAATCTATTTAAAAAGAAACAATTTATTACAAGATATCCAAATGCACATTAAACCATGATTATTTAAATGAGTCTCATTGATATTGTATTAGAGATAAAAATGGCTAGAAGGAATCCTACATGGCTATAAGGAATCCTAATCCTACTTGACTATAATTAATATAATTTAACAATTAAGGAAGGCAAGGACAATGGGATTAACTTTTATCTCCCATTCAAACAATTGTTTCTCTTAACATCGGTCAACTACAAATGGTTCTCTATGAATAATTCATCTTCCAAATCCACATAATCTATCATTATTTACTTCTACTTAATGAGTGATACAGTAGTTGATTTGGTGTTTATTTTATTAATATATGCTTCAATCATTGTTTCAAGTTCTTGTAATGCTTAGCATATAATTGTTGCTAATACAAGAGTTGAAATACCTTTTTAACATGACGTTAATGTTGTTTTTAAAATTTGTTGTCAATTTGTATACCATAAAAAATTACTAGAATGAATCTTCAAATTGATGGATTGAAAAAAAAAAAAATCTAGATCAAAAAATTGGAATGTACATTAGTATGGCCAAAAACATCACCAAGAACTTATCATTACCTTCATGTATTATAAATGTTATTTTGTAAATTTCTTTTTATCATTACCTTCATGTATTATAAATGTTATTTTGTAAATTTCTTTTAGTCTTACTTGAAGATGAATGGATGTATAAGTTTGAAATATAAAACTACTCCATGTAATTCTTGAATTAGTATGATAAGCTTGTTGAATTCTTGATGATCCTTACATTTAGAACATGAATAATCTTGTTTATAAACGATCACAACTAGATAATATATAGAAATATTTTTCTAATATAAAAAAAAAAAAAAAAAAAAAATAAATAATAATAAATAAATAAATAAAAAATCTAAAATTCCAAGGATACTCATCATTGTATATCATATCATTCATATATTTCAATATTATATTTTACATGTCCCCGTATTAATTTCTATATATTGTACCTATTATGTTGGATGTTTCATATTAAATAATTTTTTTTTTATTTTAAAAATAAAAGGTTCCTTTAGATATTGATTATGGTATTAGTTTTTGTACCCTCATAATAATGCCTTTTTCTATGATCCTATATATATGTATTTGTTTTACAAGGAGATAATATTAAGTCATTCAACAAGAAAGAATATATTTTTAGAATTAAGAACAATGACGGTGGAGTTAAAAGCCCCAAAACATTCTCAATATTCCTTAAATATTATAATACCATCATTAAACACTCTTTTATTGATCAATAGAACTTTCAGAGGAGTTTCAATACTCGAATTGTATGCCTATGAATTGTCTTTTTTAAGTTTTTTTATTATTTATAATTCTTTTTTATAAATATCGTGCATCGTTCTCTTATTAGCTAGGTCACCAAAAAATCAAAAGAAGTAATATCTCAACTCTTCACAACATCATTAATATTCATTTTATCATCATGTTTAAATATATTTAACCAAAATACTTCATCCCTGTTGTAGCCATGTCCTCAAAAAAACAAGTTTTTGTTGCAATTTGGGTTTCCCAAATAGTTGTTTTATTCTCTCTAAATAAAAAATTTATGTTATCATATCTTCCTAGTCACTAAATGTTTTCCTTTTAATTTACAAGCAACCTCCTTATATGCAAGAATATTCCCATGTTCTACTTTAAAACGTTCAAATTTTCTTTTAGAGTTTTATCTAATACTTTTGTAGCTTCTTAATATTAGGATTTAGAAATTTGGTGTTCTAGAGAAGCCAAATATTTCTCAATCTTAACTTTTCTTAAATGAGGCTATGAAGATACAACTTTCTTCATATATTCACATTTTTAAGGTAAAAGGGATACTAATTGATTTATCTTTAAAAGGCATCAAAAGGCTTCCATTCCTTTAATCTAGATTAAAAAATCCTCATCCTCAAACCAACAAGGATTAAAATTAAAATGCTATAGGGGGCTTATAGTGATCCTTTACAATTTAGGTGAATATGGGCATACTATCTTCATGTCATCTGGATTCAGTCCTAACACCATCCCTGGATTTGAATTAAACCAAATATTTTAAACTGAGTAATTAATTTAACATTTAGAGAGGTAATGTTATCACTTACATTGTTCCCTTTGACTCGTAAGGGAATACGACCGAGGTAACCACAAACCAAGCTTTGGACTGCAGGTCCTAGCCTACCAGCAATCAGAGAGGGCTCTCTCTTTGGGATTTAGCTTTGTTTAAGGGATGATTTTAGGCTAGATATGATGCACATGGGTTTTGTTTGAGTTTGGTGGGATGGTTGATCTCAGACAGAACTAGGATGCAAGTGTATAACTGTTTTTTCCATTGGGCAATGGAGTCACTGCAAGTGTAATTACTGAAAGAGTTTCTTGGTGAAAAGGTAGTACCACAGAGCAGGATAGGCAGGCTAGGAACAACTTTCAAATCTGGTAATGATGGAATGAAGTCAGGGAATGAAAGGCAATCAAGAATCTTTCATTTTCTTGGCAGAGGGAAAATGGATGAATATTGTGTAGGAGCAATTAAGAATTCCTAAACTGTATTCAAAATGAGAGAACTAGTGCAAATATGAGCAATTAAGAATTCATATTCATGACTAATCCTAAAGAAAACATAATTAACAGTAGAGACTGAACATGGGGTGCATTCAAGCAAATCCTATGCTATTCTTCTTCTCTGTTATTAATATCATGAAACATACATGGAATTAACAAATATAGAGAATACAAAACACGATTTAGTATAACTTATTGTTCCTTAGCATGACACAGCAATTCTGTAGCAAGTCCCAGAACATCCAATCCACCCTCAGATCATTCAGACACAGTGAACTTCAACAGCCATTTGTATTAACACAGTCTAATATCTTACAGCGCAGTTCAGAAAGAGGAAATCATCAACCAACCAACCCTTATTACATTGTTCAGAGCTGTATTTATAGGCAAAATATCTACAAAATAGATCTGGTAGAAGATTTGAGGAAATAACTGCAATTAACCTAACTTCTCTTGCAAGTAATGTAAAAAATATCTATCTAATGCTGCGCTGGGGGCAGTTGTTTCAAAAAATGAGGCTATGTAGCGTCCTTTGGTAGCTCTGTTGTCCAATCTGCAATCATTGTGCCTTCAATCTCTTATCTGCACCTCTTAGTCGGTTCCACTGCTCTTAGGTGGCTCTGATTCTTATTAAATCTGATATGACTCGGCTTTAATGGCCTTTAACTCTGTTCTGGTATTCATTAACTTTGTGTGGATGGTCTTTAATGCTCCTCTGCTTTGATATTAAGTTCTCCACTGATATTCTATTAATTCCTTCGCTAATACACTTTAACGCGCCATTGATACTCTTTTTCATTGAATCGGGACCCTTTTTCTATGTTGATCCTCTTTAAACTGCTAAATCGCCCTTTTTATCTCTTTACGACAAAAATAACTGCTGCAAACCATGCACTGGACTGAGGCTTTCCATTTTGGCCATTTTTTCTTAGCGATGCGCGATTAGCGCTAAGCACTAATCATGCATCAAAAATTGCCCCTGATTTTCATTCCAGGCTTCCTAAGCAGCGATTTTTCCTTTCGCGCTTTTTTTTTTTGGCGGTGATGTCAATGGTGGGACCCAGTACGGCGGATGACGTCAGCGGGGTGACGTGGATGATGACGTCATCATGACACGGTGGTAGGGTGATGACGTCAGCGGGTGACATGGCACAGGTATAGCATAGTGGCAGGTGACGTGGCAGCATCGTCATGCGGTGACATAGGCAAGCGGGGAGGGCGGTAAGCGGTTTGCGTCAGACCGCTTTTGGTACGAGAGTGGTATGTGTCAGGGGCGGCCCGATGCAATAGGAGGCCGACGCTATCCCAGTGTACGATGGTGAAACCGTTGACCATCGAGTACTATTGTACCGCTACGAAGCGGCGCCCAATATTCATTAGGGCCGTCGGATCTGGGAGGGTTGATCCTATGATGGAGGGGAGGGCAACATGATCGGGGTTTAGTGGAAAAGCGCGCTTGATAATCGGTAATTATTTGCGGCTTTGGGTGGTTAAAACCTTAGTTTGTGGGTGTAATATGCGCTCGGGATTTGGTTATTTTATCAATCAAATATTAATAAAACCCCAATAAAATGTGCGTGGAGGGTGTTTTGAACATAGTTATTTATTTAATAGGGTGTTAAATAAATCCTAAGGGAAATGAACGCAGAGGGGCTAACAATGGGTCCCAAATGGACCTAAGGTTTCCCGACTTATGTTTATATAGCTATAATTTCCATGGGGAGGAATATTTAGTGCTTTTTTGGGGTTTTTATATAGTTTCTTGTAGAATAGGGGGAGGGGAATGATTTAGGGAGCTAGATAATAGGGTTAGATGTTAATATGAAATGAAAAGGAAATGGATGTATGCTAAGTTTATAGAATGGAGACTTAAGCATAGGGAAATGAATGGATTGTGTAAAGATTAATTTTACACAAGAAATGTGGCTTCTTTTGACTAAGTCAACTCAGATGTCAACTTGGTTTTTAACAAGAATGGAGTGAAAATGGACTTTTTGG